>SMGT01013945.1:5707-41168 GCA_004794575.1 Lanistes nyassanus | reverse complement strand
GCAATATTTTCTTGTTCTTCTAAATAGCAAATGAAATGCGTTGAGAAATGTCTGTGCAATTTTGGGCATGGGTAAACCACGAGGAAATTTACTCTAAAAATTCGTTTGAGAAAGTAACTTCACAGACTATAAGAGGTCAGAATGACCTCTGAACTGTACACGCTGCTTGCTAGCCAAGACTGTTACGCCATATTGACTGTGATGACGTCTTTAATAAGTATGACTTGATTACCAAATGAGGCAACTTCCGGTTACTGGTCTCAGTGGAATAAAGTTCAGTTGGCGTACGAACTCTTATTCTTCGTTTCGCTGAACAGAACCTCGATATGGCAGCCTCAGATATGAAAACCCGACTTTGTTGTCTATAAGGGCTAGCCCAGACCAGTTCGTTTCGTTCATAGACAAGTTCAGAGTGGAGATTCGGAGCCAGATTCTACTTAAACCAAGACAAGGCTAGAAAGCTAGGCTGTTTTGTTAGGTCATTATGTTTACTGTCTTGCTGCGTGTACAAAATAAACTCATGACCAGGGCTTCGTCGCGATGGTGGTGGGGAAAACGTGACAAACTTGAAACAAAGTGGTGCACTCACCATAGATCCCTTATCCTGAACAGAAATAGGGTTGATGTTCTACTGTCCCAGCAGACGTCGCTTCTCCTTCACAAACTGCGAAATAAAGTGATTTTTAAGTAAACATTTTATTCCAAATATTACAAAATATTAGTTTATAGTAGGAAGAAACTGTAGATTCGTGAAGCCAACAGCTAGAAAGGATGAATATTTTTACTAGTCAAGGGACCCGGCTTTTCCCGGGCTGCCCCGTACCCTTTCTGTAACCCCCACTCCTATCCATTTACTAGCCCCCCTACCCACCTCTAACCCTTACCCCTTCCCTAGCTCCTTCCCTTGCCTGCTGTCTCTCTGTTAAGGAAAAGTACTCTTCGTACTAAAAGGAAAAAAGACTGAGTGGTGATCTCCCTTGCAAGCTGATCGCTGTGCGACTCGTCATAGTTATTATTTCATTTTTGTTTAGGCCTAGGTACAGGGTCGAAATATGGCCTATGACCATCTGCGAGTAGAAAGGAACCCGCGTGCCGAATTTGGCGTGTGTTGATGGGTGCAGGCGTGCGGATTTGTGTGAAGCAAACACACATTCGGCTTAGAAAAGTTACATTAGATACCCTTAATTGCACACAACCATTGTAAATACTCAGATATCGTAATTTCACTCTGATTACAAATATTCTGTTGTTTGTATGGCATGTGCGCGTCTTCATCCATTCATACACTGATTTTCTTTTTTTCTGAGCGTCTGCAGGCGGTTGTTTTCGTTGTATTCATATAGTTGTATTCCGAATGACTCTGGCATTTGTTTGCACTGTGCACTCCACTTTAAACAAGATACGAACAGTCTTGTTTCTCCAGTTTGCTTTTGTATGGCTAAATTATCATTGGCGATCTCTTTTTCTTGGGGGATAATTTATCAAGACACCCTGAAGACATGCGATTTATCGAAGCAATTTTTTGTGACGCCGCTGCGTACAGCACGCATGACAGTTGAGAAGAAAATTTAATGTGAAATATACAGCAAAGGGAAGATATAACAACTAAAGATCCTTCTATCTTTCAAGACTTATACCTCTACGAGAGATTTACCGCTACAAAAGCTCTAACTCTACAAGAGTTGTCCCTCCACAAGAGTTCTACCTCTACAAGAGATTTACCTTTACAAAAGTTTTACCTCTACAAGAGTTCTACCGCTACAAGAATTCTACATCTACAAGAGTTCTACCTGTACAAGAGTTATCCCTCTACAAAAGTTCTACCTCTACAAGAGCTCTACCTCTACAAGAGTTCTACCTCTACAAGAGTTCTACCTCTACGAACTGTCGGAACTCGGATTCTTTTCGCTCCTGTTCGCTGTCCTCGCGTGCGTTCTGTAGAAACTGCTGCACCGCAACAGCTTTTTTTGCCTTCTCCACGATTTCTTTGGAGTCGCAGAGAAACTCGACAAACGACTCGAAGAACAGGCGCGCCGTGATCTCCTTGGGCAATCCCATCTTGAAGATCTCCTCCCCGACCTAGACAACACGCCGGAAATGACGTCAGCGGACATGGGTTTTGTGTTTGAGTTAGCTTTTTCCGTGCTAGTGCTTCATCAGGTTAGACGTACAGTAGACCACAACAGGTAAAGGAGTTGAGAGGGCGAAGGTGTAGAGGTTAATAACAAGAATATGTTCCTTCTATTTGTTTCAAATAAATTCCAGAAAATCGTGAAAGAACTTTCTTTCGTTTCTTTTTCTTTCCTTCTTTTCTTCCTTCCTTCTTATTTTATTTGCAATCGGTTTTGCTGTGATGTTTGCTTGAATAGTTTACCCATGCAGTTTCTGAAAAAACCCACATGAACACATTAAACACATGCGCTACGCCTTCGTGCAGTAATATTTCGTGTGTATTTTTTGTGTACAACACAATGATCTATTCGTCCATCTTGCCATCCATCTACACAGTATACCTTCATGTCTGTCTCCGCTCCTAAACATACAAAAACAACTCGGGCTAATAATTCTAAACGTCAGCAACTGAAAATCCACCTGTCTACCTGCTGAGACTCGACTCACCTTGAAGTAACTCTTGTAGTTCAGGAGAAGCTTGAACAAGCTCTTCAGCTTGATGACCTTGAGAGCGGGGTCCTGATCGTCCTCGGGTCCATCCTCAGACTGCACGTGCTGTGGTGCCAGCGGGATGCTGGGCTCCTCGCCCGGCTGGGCGGCCTGGCGCAGCTGGGACAACGCGGCCTTGAAGGCTGCCTGAGCGTCCACACTCTCCGCTCGCTCCTGGAGCTTCTTGGCGTCTTCATACTGGTGGCGCTCGTACAGGAAGCTGCGGGATTCAGTTCCCGTCAGTTTTACTTTCCCAAGTGTTAACTCTAACCCCGCGGTGTTTCACTTATTCTTAACCAGATGTTCAACATAAAACATCAAAAGCAGTAAACAACACTTTCTTAAAATCGAAGACTGCCAAGTTTTACAAAAAGTTCTCACTGGTCTTTGATACCAAGAGAGTTTTCTTCCAGTCAGACCAAAGTACCACAGATAATGCCTTTGAGAGCTGCTTGCAGGAAGATGAGAGCCACTAAGGAATATCGAACGACAGCTTGGGATATTTGCATGCAAGTGCTGTGTTGCAGCGCCTTAACTTCCAGCTAGCTGCGGATTCCATGCCCCAATTCCTTTCTTAACAGGGATAAACATGATCAGCTTCGAACTAACTAGGTCGCACATTCGTCCTGTTAAGAAAGACCCGAGCAGTGGGTTTAACGTGCATAAATTTCAATAAAAGTACGAAACCTCAGTGTGCTGGAAATGCATAAAGAAGGAAGAGAAGAACAACGACAAGGGAATGGAAGCGAAGAGCAAGAGAAACAGGAAGTAACGAACACGGGAACTTACCTGACAAACGATTTGAAACTTTTCTGCACGGCTTCCTCTGGTGGCTTGGGCACGTCGTTCTTGATCTTCTGTACAATAAGCTGGGCCAGCGGAATGTTCAAGGGAGGCAAGGCATCAGCTTCTTTTGCAGCTTCAAAACTGTCTCCCTTATTTGAAACATTGCAATTCGAGTGGTCAGCATCCACGCCAGAGATAATTTCATTGACGGCACTTCTGGATTTATTTAAAAATACAAGTGTCTGTCCGTCTGTCCATGATTTTGTCCATTCCTTTGTTGGCCTGTGTGGCAATTTTTCTGTAGTGTCTGTGTAAATCTTTGCAATCTTAAGTAGAGTTTGTGTACGCGCGCGTGCACTGATGTCTGTGTGTCTGTGTGCCTTGGAGTGTGTATTTGTGTGTCTGAGTCAGTGTGGAGAAAGTGCTTATACTTAATTCCTCCTGAAGGACAGTGCCTGACAGTAGTTTTCAAAATATTGGACATTACACAACGCAGCTAGAGAAGCAAATGATATATACAGTCTTCTGTGGAACCGTTGAAGACGATTCAAATCGAAGCTGTGATGATTGAATTTTCGGATAGGGGACGAGTCCTGACGCATTTAAAAGCTACACAGTCATATCTACTCCCAGAAGAGGTGGATATGGCATTATAGTTTGTGTATGTGTCTTTCATTTTTTAAAAATTGTACCAGAATATGCGATCTCTTTTTGTCTGGGGAAAGAATGTGGTCCGGTTGAAGATACGATTGTATATATACGTGAGTAAAAAAAAAAGTTTAGGGTCCTGTCTTCTAACCTGTTTGAGTTTATTAAAGAAGGAAGATCGCACTCACCAAAAGCCCCTCAAACTGTGGGAAAGAGAAGGACAGTCCAAGGAGGGCAAACCCTACTGCCAGAGGTAGCTGAGTCATCGTCGGCTCTCGAGGATCTGATCCCCCAAAACCCCGTATCATCAGTAACGAAGTTAAAAACTGAGCGAAAACATTTCTTAGCAGTCCTGTAACTAACAGGACATTTTAGTTATGGTTTGAAAACTAAAAAGTTTTGAAAATAACGTTTTCAAGAACAACATTACTGCCATGTTCGATGAAGCAAGTGTAGGGAACAGCTAACAGATTTTTAAATTAATCTTTTTTTTAAGTCAGAAGAAAAATCTCTTCATTGTGGAAGATTTGGGAATCACTTGTACTATTCAGTACGCATATAAACTAACCGAAACAAATTTTCTTGTAACATTTTATGTATTTATGTATTTATTTATCTTCCCAGAGAAACTAAAGAAACAAATCGTTATTTTTTTCCAGTGGAACAGTCAGTTCATACTAACCTGTGAGACCTAAAGAAGCTGTAGTTGAAGGGTTTTTTTTCGAGAACCGCTGTGTTTCCTTTTATAAGGATTCCATGTTTGCCTGATTTAGCTTGATGGGCATGTGAGTCCACAGGCTGACACCCAATAAGTAAATGAGTTCACATTTCAACAGCTCTTCGCTCCAGAAGCACTTCAAAGTCTGTCTTCTGTTACGCTTGATCCATTGTAAGCCGAGTAGTCCTGACACGCATGAGATATTATTAGCCGAGGATTGTCGTCGAGTAAAAGAGCAGAAAGGGGGAATAAATCTGTTCTTGGAAAACTCGTTCCCAAACTGGTCGGAAGGATGGTTAAGAACAGTCTTTGCTCAGCATTGTTCAAGTTGTACTCGATCTAGCCGTCCAGTTTTAAGACTTTCGGTAGCTCTGTGGGTCTTGCTGGGAAGCAGTTATACAGGAATTTCTGACCTATGATACGCTGACTCAGCAGTTTGGTACCCGAGACGCCGGCCGGCCTGGTTTGCAGAGGAAAAAAATCCCGCTAAATGAAGAAAGCGACGAGTGGGGTAGTGGGGGAGAAGTGCAAGTGAAGGCAAACGTAAGAGAAACTTGTAAGCAGACACCCGAACTCACACCCGTACCCTGTCAGCTTCCGATAAAACGACAGTCCTTTTCATCTATAGTTAGTATTGCATTCATTATGCAAATGAACGAAATTGGAGTACTGCGCACTACGTTCTGAGTTTAGCCCTGAAGGGTACACCATACAAAGATCAGGGAGTACTTGTCTGTCTGCCTTCCTGCCTTCCTGCTTGCCTGCCTGCCTGCCTGTCCGTCTGTCTGTCGGGGCATCATACAAGGGTAGTCAAATTAGTTTAACAGCAGAAACAATCCGTGTTCTGTGTACAGGCAAGCACGATTTTCGCTGTCGTGTCCTTAAGGATTCTTTTTTCAAGCACTTCACTGCGAAAAGCGACTGTCCTTATGCAAAGACGTCTTGACGAAACATATTTGATAACGTTAATACCAGACGTCTTCAGAAAACCCAGGGTTTCAGAAAGCAGTATGTATACGTCTACAGCAACATATGAGCACTGTGCATCTTATTCCTGTTTTCCAGAAGTTATTCCGTTATTCCAACAGATTACACGTTTGAATTTAATTTTAAAATGAACAAATATAACAGAGTTCTTTACTTACAAATCTGAAAACGGGTGAGAAGCAATTTTTTAAAGTAATGAACGTTCTTTCCATGATTATGAAGATTTATTTTTTATTTACAAAGTGTTCAATGAAAGCAATGTAGGATTTTCGCCAAAATGGATTTACCCTGTGGATACTAAGCTCAGCAGGCTACTTTGCTTCTGGTATAAATTATGTACGGAAAACAGTTTTGGTTCCTGTAAAATGTCAGCACTTATGCTTAGGTTGTGTACGGCCTTATATAATAACGAGTACAAGCTACCATGGCTTGATTTTGTTTATTCTTCTCTAGATAAACTCGGGCTATCCTATGAAATTTGGTTGCAGTTACTCCCTAAAGGAATTTAAGAGCATAATAACACAGCGTATGAAAGATCAGTTTGTACAGATATGGAACCAAGATATGTGTGGTAGTAGCTTATGTAGTACATACCGAGTTTTTAAAGATAACTTTCATTTTGAAAAGTACCTGCTATTTTTGTCTCCCGTTCTAAAAACTAGACTCCTGAAATTTAGAACAAGCTCACATAAATTACCCGTACAACAATATATAATAATACCCCCAGAGATGAAAGAATATGTCATTTATGTCCTCTAAATGAAATTGGGGATGAATCCCATTATTTGTTTTCTTGCAGTCACCCAGTTATACTACACAACCGCAAAAAGCTCATTTCAGATTACTTTACACGCCAGTCACACAAATTATATCAACTTATGAATAGCAAATCAAAAAAGACCCTGAGAAATTTGTGTAAATTTATTGGTATTATTATCTCTCTTTTCACTTAGTATTCCACCTTTAAGTTGTAAATGTTCACCTGTTATAGTGTTGTTTCAGTTTGTTATTTGTATTTGATATGGATTTTGTTCTATGTATTTCTGTTACTATAAAAGCTAAAAGGCCCCCCCCAGGGCTAAAAGCTTTACAATAAAAAAGTTCAAAAGTTCAAAGAAAAGCGTACACGCTAGAAGCTGGCTACTGCTCACACAGGACATTGCCATTTTCTCTGAGGTATACAATTTTTAAATTTTCTCTCTCTCTTCAGATGGCAACTGTGTCAACAAAAAAGAAAGAGAACAAAGAAAAAAGAAAGATAGAAAAGACAGAGGAAAAACAAAGGAAGAAAGAAATGAAAGAAAAAGAAAGTAAGGAATGAAGGAAACAAAAAAAGTAAAAAAATAAATAAAGAGAAGAAGAAAGTAAAAGCAAGAAAAGAAAGAAAAATGGAAAAGACAGAAAAGAAATATGGAAAGAAATACAAAGAAAGAAGGAAAAAAGAACGAGGAAAAGAAAGGGGATAAAGAAATAAAACAGCGCGCTGCATTTGACTTCTAAGTAGGTTATTTCCTAATACAAAATAATTAAGATGGCTTCGCGTTAAGACGGTGTAGTGCAAAGCAAACAGCCACGAGAAAACAGACCAAATCTTGACCTCACTCTTACAAGATGACGCAGTTCCGTTAGCAAATATATACCGAAGCTGCACGCCACTCACTCTCCCCATCTTGCCTTCCGTTTTCCTAAACCGTTACCAAACTGGATGAGCAAGACTTAAAGCCATTTGATGTGAAGCTGACTGACAGGTGAGATACACTTCACCGTCTGAAAGAAAAAGCGAACATGACTCATCATTTTTACTTTCGAAATGAGGGCGCCATGCATTGGATACACTTAGCATGCAATGAAGTATATAACCAGTACAAATTTCCTTCCATTCATCTTCAACTAATTTATAGACCTTTCTACAATGCATCTTCTTTTCTTTCGATCGTGCATTGTTCCACTGTTTATGCGTGTCCGTGCATGTGTTCGTGCTTGCGTGTATGTGTTCTGTGCGTTAGTACCTACGTCAGCAAGCCTGATTTTTGGTGTGCACGTGTGTCTGCACAGAAGGAAAAGCTTTCAGAACTTTGCTGCGCAATTCTACAAAATGAACCTGGACGGGCAACCAAACTTAGAGAAATGAATGAAAAATGTTTTTAAGGGGATGGGCGATTGTTGGCAGAAAACAGGATGTTTCATCCTCGATTTCATACAGTCGGCACGTTATCAGTCAACTGATGGTTTTTTTTAAAAAAAATCAACACTAAAACGTCTGGCGTGATTTCAGAAATGGATTTCGAGCGGCCAAATGGGAGAGCTAAGCCCATAACTGTTCTATCTTTCAAATGGACATGGAGAACAAGCCTCTGCCAAGCAGAAAGTTTTAGTTTTAAGGTAGCATTTTAAACTGTTACCACTTATCCGCTGTCCAAACTTACGAAGACTGTGGGAATGGAGGGGGGATGGTTTTTAACTAAACTCCTAGTGGCAGAGAGGCGTAAGTTTTCTTTTTGATAGGGTAAGCGTTGTTATGAGACTAAAAGATCCTGAGAAGTCAGGTATTATCATTACGAGGATTGTTTAAGAACATTTTATCTGATCAAGTAAATATTTTGAACAGCTAGTATCTTACAATACTGCTGTGTTCGTGATTTACTGCTTAAATATAGCCTTCTGCGATAAGACTTGTTTAAGGAAAATATAAAGATGACACCACTCTAAAATATGTTTTGTTTGTTCACACAAGGAAATTGAGCACCTGCAATCCTTGGACAGTCATGTCATTGTGCTGACTTATGAGAGCCCTCGCTATAGTGCTTTAATAACTGGTGAGAAGTGTCTATCCCTCTTTCCGTCTGACCGCTTGTCTGCCTCTCTTGCCAACATCCCTCTCTTTCTCCCCCCCTTCTTTCTCTCGTTTTTCTTGTCCTCTTTCCGTCTTTTTCTGATGTTATTAAGTTCGTTGATCACAGTGTATCCGCTGTCTAGCTTATTAAATGCAGACAAAAATGAGAAGCATATGTTTATTTTAACAGCATCGACTGCTCTCGTGTGGTCTTCATCACCGGAAGTAGAGGCTGTCATTAGGGCATGCGCAGGAGATGATGTTTCTTTCCCATGGTCTGTCACAACGACTCCGCCTGAGACCATAGCTTACATCACGTGGTTTCTAGAGGTCTGCTGGTTGAGATTCTGATCTAAAATGTTTACATTTTTTCCTGTCCAGCTTCCCTTTTCTGTCATCGATTTCTACCAAGTTCGTTATGTTCTTATTGTTGTCTTAGTAATATTTTTCTTGTATCTTGTCTTATTTGCAAAGCATGTATTATGCACTCAATCAAAATTTCAATCTCACTGAAACTCCACCCACAAATGGGTCTTCATACCAAGATGATACCAGCTTATTAAAAGACCAAATCATTGTGTTAAGCTAACTGATGCAGAAATGTCTTGCATGTTTTTTAAAGTCTTAACATGTGACCTTTACAGGCAAAGCCTATTCCCAGCACGCACAAGTCGTTAATCAAACTTGCCATCATTTTCCAGAGGAGCGATGGGAACAGGACAGTTTTCGCCAGCTTTACAAGTGGCGAATTCTTCTCGCTGCGCAGGGAGAATATTCAGTTCTTGCCAAGCGCTGGATTTCGGATACAGAATGTGACTGTCAGGGACACGGGGCTGTACGCCGTGGTAGTGGACACAATTGACGCCACTGGTCACATGACTTTGAGCAACCGGTCCACTTTTCTAGAGGTGTCTGGTAAGAGAACAGATAAAGGACAAAGATTAAAGAACTGATAAGACGGGAGTGACTACACTGGTGTTATTGGAGTTTTAACAATAGATCAAGGAAATTTCCAAACGAATATTACGTCGCTAAATTTCACTCACAGCTTGCAGCTATTTAGCATATAGTTTGCTACCCAAAGCAATTTTTCTTTCATTTACGAAAGTGGGTGAGATACCCCTTTTAATTCCAAGTATGAAAACTTAATGCAACCCACAATGCATAGAAGGGTTGTGTCTGGTGGGGGGGGGGAGAGAGAAGAGAGAGAGAGGATTCCCCGACAAAAATCAAAAGAAAACAAACAAACAAGCAACAACAACAAAGAAAACCCCAAAGGGAAGAGAGTAATCCACAGAAATAATACTGTTAACTACTAAGAAGAAATTTATAATGCCTTTGTAAAGATCAAGAAAATATTTTTAAAATTAAAAAATTATTCACTAGAGGAGAAAGATCCACCTA
The DNA here is from genome assembly GCA_004794575.1 of Lanistes nyassanus. Lineage (NCBI taxonomy): Eukaryota > Metazoa > Mollusca > Gastropoda > Architaenioglossa > Ampullariidae > Lanistes > Lanistes nyassanus. The sequence goes on along the minus strand of SMGT01013945.1, from coordinate 31,131 downwards.
GCAGGAACGTACCAAGCGGAAGTATAGACCCTTCTAGAAGTAATGTGTGGTGCCTTTGGCAAGTATGCATACAGCCAGAAGGTGCTGCAAAAGTGGCAGTGAGTTCTTAATAGTTAATGTAACTTACCTTTGGAATTGTAGGAATTAATAAATGGGAGAACACGGGACATAAATGTGTAGAAAACATAATATTTTGTGGGCAGTAATCATATTTTCTATCATGTCACAGAGCCTCCCCTTCTGTCAGGGAAACAATTTGTAGCACATCTTCGCCCGTCACCAGTGAGGGAGGAGGTCACGGGGACGTGGTTTGTGGAACTCGAATGCGGACACTTCACATACCTCGGTCAACCGCCTGTCTTTGTCGAATTGACGGTAATATTTTTTCTCTTTTTCTTCCTGACATTTTTGCAAGGATTAGAATTCATGTTGATAAAAACGTCCAAATATAACATGCCCAGATATTTTTTAAGCAGATGCCATCTGGGGCAGTGCATGCAAACCTCAGTTACAAGGACGGCTACTTTCTGCTGCCCCTCAAATCCGTGGAGTCCGGGAACTACACTTGCTCGGTTTCGTACCAGAGTCCTGCCAGGCGTTGCCTGGCCAACGATTCCGCGTTATTAGAGGAGGCCAGCGTCTATGTAGACAAAGAAAACGTGAAAGTGACAGTGATAGAAGCAATGCAAACATACTTAATCGAGGAAATGGAAAAAGTCAATAGAAGCCTGAATCACGAAAATGAGCTTCTACGGCAGGAGAACCAGGAGCTGAAGTCCCAGGTTCAGAACCTCACACAGTCCATCCACAGTATCAACATATCTCTGACACAGAATAACGAGGATAATAGGGCGCTGAAGTCCCAGGTTCAGAACCTCACACAGACAGTGAACCTTCTTGCCCAAGAGACAGATGAGCTGCTTATCATTTCCGGTTACTTTACTCTTCTATGAAGGAAAGAAGGAACGGCAGACAGAGATAGACGGACGGACGGACGGACGGACGGACGGACGGACGGACAGACTTTAAATAGGCATTCAATATGGATGTGACTTTGAACTTTCGTATTATCGCATTAGAATATGTGAGGGTACAGGAAGTATTCTTTTTTCTTATTTGCGAAACATTTAGGACTACCAGTCTTGTGTAAGCGCGTATATAACCACCGTCATTCACACAAAACAACTTTGCGCAGAACAGTCAACAATCTTTAAGAAGGTTCATTCTATACAGTTCATCCAACTGAAACAAAACAGCCAGGAATAAAAGCATCACGGATTTTTTCCTTAGGAAAATTGAGACACTTCAAGCAACTAGAAATTCACAGAGACTACAAACTACAACAATACGTTCTCCACAAGAATTTCACACTATGATCCTTGAAAATATCTACAATTCGATGAATTATTATAATTAACAATAATCAATATGTCGGTCGGTGTGTAATGGTTACATGGCCTAATAATAAGTTTGTAAAGGTAGTGCTGTAAGTATGATTTAACTGAGATAATAATAAATGTGTAAAAGTAATGTTCTAGGTATTACTCAATTAAGCTAATGATGAAAAGAAACATCTAACTGCTGCTTGGACTAAAACGGATTGTGTCGTCTTGGTGGACGTAATACCACGAAAAGTTGACCTTGTCCTTGTTACCTTTTGCTTGGTTAAGTTCCTTTTTTGTCGCCTTCACTGCTGCTGCTGCTGCTGACGACGACGACGATGATGATGATGATGATGATGATTGCCTAAAAGTAGTGTTGTAACTTTTGATTAACTGATCTAACAACAATAAATGTGTAAAGTAGGGCTTTAAGTACGACTGGCTAATGAACCTAAGAATAAAAAATTCTTAAGGCAGTGAAAACTCCAAAGGCAGTTTCTTTTAAAATTCATTTTTTTTGCCCAATATTTCTTCCGATGGATTGTACAGATGTGAAACTACGTGACAGCTCGAGTGGGATCCATAATCTGTTTCGAGGATACTCGGCGATTACGGTATTCTGCGACAGGAAACTGATGGAGGGGGTTGGACCGTAAGTCTCAGGTGATGGCTATGTTTATGGGCGCTTGCTCCACCGTTTAGTACACAAATAAGTAAATTGTGTGGCCTAAGATGAACAAACAATATGAACATTTTGGTGCATGGAAATGGAATATGAAAGCGCACACGTGCCATTTCACGGCTGGCTTGCACGGCCAGTCGTTTCTCTTGTTCATAAGTAAAGGTAAAAAAAAAATCCCCCATGACCTACGCTCTGAATTTGAATAATAATCTTGACCCATTGACAGTTATTCTATTTGTCAAGCCATACGCTAACTTAACCCATATGTCATTTGAAGAACCTCAGCGGTACTTTGTTGTTGTTGCTGCTGTTGTTGTGTACTTCTAGATGGTTACACATGTAGTATTTGTATAACTATACACTTCAAGCAATACACTTAGTTAGTGGACCCGGACCAAAATACAGGCGTCTGCTTTCGAGACAGCTCGGTGGTTCGCATCCCGGCCGAGTCACACCTACGACTTAAAAATTGGCAATCTAGTAGCTGCCCTGCCAGACGCCTGGCACTACAGGGAACAGTACTAGGACTGGTTGGCCCGGTGTCAGTATAACGTGACTGGGTGGGACTGAGGCCTGTATTGGGACATCAGTGCCACGTGTGGCAGCACATAAACTTGTCTAAGCAACACCGTCCTGATATGCACCTAGTTTGATACGGGACGTTAGGCAACAAACAGCCAATCGGACCAAATTACAAGAGTGTAACACTTCTTTAGACACACCGTCCTTCCTTTACACGCACCCTAGCTCATCCAATCGTGAAGACGCCAAACTAGGAGTGCACGTCCCAAACTTTATTTGTTTATCATTTCAGTGAGTGGCCAGTGAGTGGCCAGCTTAACCCTGCAACCTGTTCTCTCGTCTAATTGCTATTATTGGACCTTTTATCTATCTCCACTGTCTACCCTATTGTGACTCAGACGGAAGCCTGGCCCATGCTGTCATCTGCTGTCCCTGACTCTTGGACCAGGGAGGTTGGTTAACCCCCCTCCCCAGTACGTATTGCTCTCTGGGAGAGCCGAAAGTTACTTCCTTGAACTGAGCGGCTACCCTCGAGTGCACGAATCACCCACTGATTTAATAATTAAATAAACAACGGTATTCTTACACGCCAGGTCTCAAGTTCGTTACACAGAATCCACCTCATTTAATTACCTGGTACCTACTTTACCAACTGAGATACCTCTGGCTATTCTGCAGTAAATACTTAGGTATACGACGTTCATCTCAGGTACTTCAACGACGACAAGATGGCTCCGTTGATTTTTACCGAAACTGGGCAGAATACAGGAAAGGCTTTGGCGATCTGAACGGGAATTTTTGGTTGGGTGAGTTCTACATCCATAATAACCTCCCTGTACTGGAAAAAAGTTGCTCTCGTGGTGGTGACAGCTCGATTCTCACCAATCTGCTTGAGAACACTGTATCCAGTGTAGCCTCTAACATCAGCGTGGTACCTGCGTGTAGCTGTAGCATATACTCACAGGTGGTTTTCCTTCAACACGTCATTAACATTTCCACTTAACATGACTTTTTTGTAGAAGAGATTACGAGCACAAGAAGGTGAAACAAACACATCATCTAAACAAACAATAACAAAAGTATTTATTTAAAATGTTGGTTTAGAGAAACTTTGTTACAGATTAAAAACGTACAACACAAAAATTATTGTCTGATGATTCTGTTGATTATTCTGAACATGTAGTTGTCCCTCCAGGTCTGGACAACCTATACCTTAGGACGTCAGCAAAGAAGTACCACCTCATGGTGGAAATGGAAACTTTCACTAGCAGACCTGCGTTCGCAACATACAGCGGGTTCCGGACTGGTGACATTAACAGCAGCTACACGCTCCACTTCGACAGTTTCACAGGTATAATAATGCAGGTATAAAGGGTATTGAAGCTGTCAGACAATGTTAAGAGCACTTCTCAGTGAGGTTTTTATTGCTTAACCTCCAGTAGTAAAAGACAAAAAAATCCCGCTTCGTACACAGAGGCATATTCTAAAGATAACATGGATCATCCCCTAGGTGACGGGCTAGATCATCACAAAGGCTGTCCCTTTACAACACGGGATCATCAAGAAGGGATGTCGAGCTGTGCTGAGTTGGACCATGCAGGCTGGTGGTACCTAACAGGAACTGTCAGTGAAACGTACCAATGTTACTACTCGAACCTGAATGTTCCCTATGGTCTAGCAGTGACAACACGTTTTGGTGGAATGTGGTATACATTCACAGGGTCAGCAATTATGCTCAAACGGACAGAAATGAAAATCCGTCCATCGTTAAGAGATTGCGATTGGTCATCACTGTTCTAATTAAAGGTGGTCTTCCTGAACAAGTGTTTATCTACTAAAGTGTAAGCGCGACGCGAAGAAGTAGCAGGTAAGTGTTTCACAAAGCCCAGTCTTCAGCGGAACAGAAAACCAAAAGATTAAGGCTTTTCGTACTTGGACGAACCTGCATCCTGCCGCCAAGCAACGAACTGTAAAATAAGTAGATGTGAATTTGAAAGTTTTTCATATTTTGGGAACTTTGGGGGAAATAGAACTGTGTTTGGGTAGATGTGTGAGTCGATGTGGATAGAATGTAATTAAATCTTCGAACAATGGAGTTTAAAAAAATTATAGGTCCCTGTTGTATGTTGTGTGAAGGGGGGGGGGGTAGACGGGTGAAAGGGTTAACAAAGAGAGAGAAGCTGCACAAGACGTTAGATTCCGAAGGGTCAACTCTAGAATTAGGCTCTAGAATTACACTCTAGAATTAGACTCTAGAATTAGACTCTATATGCTTTGTTTTAGTTGTAATTCTATTTTTTGTTCGTTGTTTCTAGATGGTGCATTTGTAATAAATAAATAATAAAGATTTTCCAGGCATTTTGGCTTAAATTTGACGCACATTTTATTGCACACTGCCCTATCTGTATATCGAATAACTGATAACACCTTCTTCAACTCTGCTTTCCATAAAGAATACATAAACGAGCAAACAAACCTACCCACCCACCTACCCGGATTAAAGTTGGTTTGTTGTTTATCATTTTCAAGAAAAGTGGTTCCACTAACGGTGAATTTAGAATATGGTCTGGAGCGGGAAGGTTGTTCCTCAGCTACTAACTAGAACATCCAGCAAACTGATTCCTGCAGTAAGATGACCAATGCTAACATGCGGTTTGATGTTCGGGTGCTAGCCAGCAGTGGAGTCTGAACAATGTTTACTCCCATTATATAATCCTTGGCCATTCCTGGATTCAAACCCGCAGCCTTCGGTATAGCAGTCCGACGATATACCACAGGGTTACCCAGGGCCCTAAGCGTAAGGGGGAAAAAACGGTTGTAGGTGAAATCTTTTATCTGTACATTAAGCTTTAGTTCTGGTAGTTCTCAAGATTTGGAATCACTCTTTCGACGAAAACAAAGTGATCTGTTGTGGCTAAGGGCCGGTTTACACGCTTCAGAGTTGGTACTTCGAAACGCCTTGAAACGCTTTTCAGGTCTTGAACCAGCTCGGAACCGGTCCTGCTCAAGGTTTTCGGCGGATAGAATGGCTTTATATTTTTCGAAACCTTGAAACCCCGAAACCCTGTCAGCCACTATCACGAACATCAGGGCAAAAGGTCAAATGATCTCAGCCACGGGTCAATGGGACTGTGTGGTGCCGCGTGTAAACGCTGGCGCTTTCAATCAAAGCTTTCTTTTGGTTTGCAACCACGAAAACTTTGAAGCGTCTAAACCGGCCTTTAGGAAACGCACGATTGCGCGAGCTTGATGAGATGCAACTTGTCTGCTGGTGTGGTACAGGCCTCTCACTTTTCCTGTCCCATCGTCTACTGTTATCGGACAAAAAAACTGAACCATCTGACCTGAAGCTGATTGCCAGATAAGACGGGCTTGAAGTTAAGAGAGAACTCCCAACGCCGCTCATTACTTTTAGTTACAAATCACGTAAGTCAAATACCCGCCTGCCTTCTTGCCTTTCTGAATCTCTTTCCATCCATCCACTTGCCCGTTCGTGTCTCTGGCTGTGTGTCTCCGCTTCCTTCTCTCCATTTATCTTATCTGGGAGCCCCTGTAGGTGGCGTGGTGTGTAACACTAACAACCGAATACCGTAGGTAGGAAAGACGTATCAACATACATGTATTCTAAAATAATCAAAAAGTCCCTCCCACGTGAGTACGTACACCTTGAAAAGGAACCGACATAATTTTCGAAAGGAAGCAGAAAAAGCATACTTCTTTAATTTTATTACATCTCCAAAGGAACAAAGTGAGCTTTGAGTCGACGGTATACTATTTTCAAAGTGTAAAAAGATAACCTTTGGTCATATGCTTCTACTAAACTCCAGTGCAAGTCGTAGATAAATATGTCTATGGTGATTCGTTCAGGGACAATAATGTCAAAAACTGAAAGGCCTTTGTGAACAATGTGCTGTCATATTTGCAAGTCTCACAAAAACATCTTTCTTTATCTGTCGAGTGACTTCTATGTTACTGTTGAACTTTTGGCTACATTTTCCGGTTAAGTTTTGATCTTCGATCGTAAACAGAATACAGGTTGCTGTACTTTTTTCTTTTCTTTTTATCTCATTTTCTTGGTTCTTTCTTTCTTTTTCTGTCTTTGTTTCTTTTGCAGGGTGTTTAGTATGTAGTGGGGGTGTGATGGATTTTTGCAGTGTGTATGTGTGTGTGTGCGTGTCTGTGTGTGTGGGTGCGTGGGTGTGTGTGCGACTGTGGGTGTGTGCATGCGTGTGAGTGCGTGTGTATGTGTGTACTTGCGTGTGTGCGCGCCTGCTCGTGGTTGCGTGCGTGCGTGTGTTGCGAAATGACCTGTGCTCTCGTGACTCCATCAAACATAGCAGTTCTGAGATAAGAACATGTTCGTCCGTGACCAATGAGATAACGAAATTTTTCTTTCCAAAATTACCTGACACGATTACACTGCCTAATGTCATCACTTTTGTATCTGGAATCGTCATGTCATCGTGCTGGCCTTTGAGATTCTTGACTATACTGTTCTTCATAACTGGTGAGTCTGTCTGTCGGTTTGCCAGCCTGCGTTCTTGTCTGTCTGTTCATTTGCCCACCCCCCTCTCTCTCTCTCTCTCTCTGTCTGATCGACTCTACATCTCTGTAGAAAGAGCTGCTGTTTCTGTTGTATCAGGATCCAATGCTGTTCTTTGGACTTCGTTACCGGACATTGAAGATGTCATCAAAACATGTGTAGGAGATGACTTGTCGATCCCATGGTCATTTACGACGAATCCCGATGAGACCGTCTTTGATCTCACGTGGTATCTGGAGGTCTGTGGATTTTTTAAAAACTGATTCCAAATTTCTGGAAAGTGAACTTACATTCTTAAGAGTTTGTCAAGGTCTTTCACATTCCTTAGGACGCAGGTGCTTGTCTAGAAAAAGTGCACACAAGTATTCTCAACACAAAGCGACTTCAGTCAGATACGTTCGGGATTTTAATATAATCCCCATTTCAAACTTTACATCATCACCTATGTTCGGTATTTTAAAACAATCCCCATTTCAAACTTTACATCATCACCTATGTTCGGTATTTTAAAACAATCCCCATTTCAAACTTTACATCATCACCTATGTTCGGTATTTTAAAACAACCCCCATTTCAAGCTTTACGTCATCACCTATTTCAAACAAATACTACAGCAGCAAAATGACGAGAGCACGATGGATTTGTTGTCACGCGTATTTCAGAAAAACGACGGGAACACGACGGTTTTCGCCATCATGACACAGGGGGAATTTTTCACACATCACCGACAGAACGTGCAGCTAGCTGGTAACGCTGGATTCACGATGCAGTCTTTGACTGCCGATGATACGGGACTGTACACTGTGCGCGTGCACACTATGAACGGCGCTGGTCAGATAATCAGCTTCAACCGTTCTGCTTTCGTGGAAGTTTCTGGTAAGATATCACACAACTAGCAGCTGAAACGAGACTCGCATATACTGTGGAAGTTTCACCTCAATTTTTACCTTAAGTTAGTTGGTAACATTTTCATATGTAACTGTAATTTTTGGTTAAATAGAAATTTCATGTTCGGTCACGCGCAGTAGCACTTCTCTACTAAAACTAACAGAAAAATCCCCTTGCAGGAACTGTGCTAGAAGAAACCAGCCTCCCGCGTTTTATTGTAATGTAGACTTGAAAACTTGCTAGTGCACAGGGTTCTTTTTAATGATAGAAGCACGTTATACAGCCGTCACTATAGCTTGCTGTCAGGGCTCAGGTTATTTCCTAATACTGCTTCGTTAATCGCGTCCATCTACACCCACTTTCTTGCTTTTTCGTGATGCAGTCCCTCCCGTTCTCGCCGGGGAGCGGTTCGAAGCTCACCTGCGCCCACAGGCTGTGCGCGATAACGCCACGGGGTCATGGTTCGCCATGCTTGACTGTGGACGCTTCGCGTATCTGGGTCAACCACCGGTGGTTGTCGAATGGCAGGTAGGTAGATAGGTAAGTAGTAAGGTGGGTTGGTGGGTTGATGGGTTGGTGGGTTGAGCTGGTTCATTTCTTTCGCTTGTTTGTTCATTTTTTGGTCTTTCTTTCTTCATTTCACTGATTTATTCATTCATTCATGTTTTTTTTTTATTTTCTTTGCTTTCTGTCTACCTTTTTCTTTCTTTTTATTTCCTCGCTTTCTTTATTTTCGTTCTTTCTTTTTTGTTTTTCCTTCTATCAGTTTTCTGTCTTTTTGTCTGTACTAACGATAAACCTGATAATTAGATGCTCGACGATGTTATTGAAAACAATTTACCACAGTTTAAAAATGTCTTGCCACGCCACGACTCTGTAACAGAAAAACTGTCGCTATTTTGCAGACGCCATCAGGACGTGTTTTCGCTGATTTCGACTACCACGACGGTTACTTTCTGTTGCCTCTCACGTCCGTCAGTACCGGTTACCACAACTGCTCTCTGTTAGACCAGAGTCCCGCGGCGCGTTGCCTCCGCAGCGATTCCGCGTTGCTAAGGGAGGCCCGTGTCTACATTGACGGCGCGGACGTGAGACTGACAGTACTAGAGGCCGCTCAAAGGGAGGTGACCGAGATTCTGCGACGTCAGAACCAGGAACTGTTGGCTCAGATCCAAAATCTCACAGAGAGAGTTACCGACATTGAAACATTGAAACATCAAAGCGGGAGTAAGTAGAGTGTAATGAGTGTTTCAAATATCTCCCATCCCCTTCTAACATTTCCTCCCGCCTCCCTTATCTTTAGACTCCTGCACCGGATGTAACTGTGTACGGAGGCGCGGTTGTGCCTCGTGAACATGTCTTTGGAGAATAAACATACAAGGGGGTGACCCATATGTGACTTTGTCAATAATTTTGTTGCCTGATTGAAATGGCGAAGTTTCAGCTACCTCAGATCGTGCGATCACAACAGCTTGGCGGAAGTTGAGACAACTGGTTTGGCTGCATCTCTCGCATCCTCAACTACCGGAAGCTGTTACACGGATATCTTGGCACATCCCAGCTAAATATAGCATTGGCAAACAATGTACCTTAGACCTGTTATGACAAAGTCGTGACTAGGTCCACCTTTCAGCTAAAGCTGAGTGTTAAATTGTTTTTGTATTTTAAACGGACAACTCCTTAATCCTAGAGTTTGAAAACAGAAACCAGTGAGCCTATACTCATTGCGATTCATCATCAATGTGGATATTGCATATTCAGGGAATAAAACTGCTTCCTTATTCCTGGTCTGCAGTGATCTGCTATTCTGGAATAAGATGCTTTAACCTCGGTACCTAGCCAGCAATAACCCCGAGATATCTCAGACCAGCTTTAGTGTAAAAAATGTTTTTGAATAAATGAGTTTAGAAGTGAGTTCATTAAAAAAGCAAAACTAATTGTACAGCAATTGGAGTAAATGATTCTTTTCATTTCATTATATACAATAGCTCTCTAAAGCGCAAATAGGTAAAAACCTGACGTCCAATTGGAAAACGGATACGTTTAAGTCTTCAAGGCTTCATCCAATGGGAGAGCTCAAAGCCTATGCTACTCATATAAATATATAAAATAGAAAATTGTGACCTTTTTTGTGCGAAGGTGAACATGATAACTGGTAAATGGAAAAGGATATTTCCAGCAGTTTGAAATTGTCTTGTACTGAAGCAAATCGAGTTGTCTAAAAACCGCTCGGGTGGATGTATAGAACCCTGTCTTTGAATTAGTCAATTTTGTCGACCATAGAGTTCTTGCTACTTATGTCGTCCTTTTAAGGTAAATGTACCTGTTGCCGTCTTCATGCACCTGTCGAATAGAACAAACATGCCAGTCAATTCTGCTTCATTTACAGTCACCTGAGGTATAAAAAGCAGAAACTTGAAAAAAAACATGCGATTCATCTAAGAATATCGTATGAACTATACATATAAGCCAAGTCACATAAAAGACTTAGGTCTTTATGATCCTCATGTATTCACCTACGCTAACAGATGCTGCTCATTTGAATTCAACAAAATCATTATAAGGCTTTGCCGTGTAAGCTGAAGACGAAAAGCAGCCATTAGTTTGAATATTATATGCTGACGTGTCAGACATTGGAAAGTCAGGTTGAGTTGCGTAAGCCCTTATACTTCCTGAAAATCATTTAACTGGTCATAAATACTACATTACTTTAAGAAGCACGCAGACCAAATTGTGTTGCTTGTTCTCCACGCCAGATCCATATTGTGCGTAAGGGCTACCGAACAAAGCTATTCCCACTGAAACCAAAGAGTGAAAATAAAAACAATCTTTCACTGTCACATAGCTGGAACCTACAGCTGGCTATCAGTAATATCGACTTTAGAAATCTCGTATGAAATGCTGAATAAATCGGTAAATTATTAGTGTGGCTATGCTTACTCAAAAAGCTACAGTTGATGCACATTTGCGGCAACCCGCATTAAAACAATTTTCCGTGAAAAAGAAAACGTCTCAGAAAAGACAGAAGAAATTCGAACTTCTTGGAGCGGGCAGGAACTACAACACTGTTTCATTTTCAGCTGGTCATCCAGCCTCGTGTGCAGATGTAAACATGTATGGTGGCGTGACGGGGATTCACACACTTCTCGAAAGAAACACGACAATATCGGTCTATTGCGACCAGGACACTGACGGAGGGGGGTGGACGGTAAGCATTTATTCCTGCAAGTATCGCGAGGATGGCAAACATTTGTCCTAAGTATCGCGTGGATGGTAAGCATTTATCTTTGCAAGTATCGCAGAGATGGCAAGCAGCTGTCCTTGCAAGTATCGCGAGGATAGTAAGCATTTGTCCTTGCAAATGTAGCAAGGATGCACAAGAAGGACAAGAAGAAAATGATTTATTTTTATTTTCTTTGTTTACCTGGTGAAATTCGTTGTCCATTAGAACGGCACAGCAAAATAATAACCATAATTTCCTTAGGTCGCTGATTGAGATATCAGTTTCATAAACAAAAGCAGCGATCACCTGTTCTTAAACATGGCATCACAGCATTTGTGGTTTATATTTCAGAAGCATGACAGTAGTTTATGCCTTTTTATCACCAGGTTTGGATTAACTATGAACATACTGTTATGATAATAATTTATCTCAGATGATTTTGCGTTCTAAATCTTAAGCTGTATTCACTGATTCATCCGACACCATGCTTAGAAGTCGATTAGGTAAGTACACTTAGGGAGTTAGGGAGTCATTTTGTGTCGCTCCGCTGTACCTAGTGATTAGTTCCGATGACTTCATAGTGTAAGACAGGGGATTTAATGATGCTGAATGCTTACTCCAGGTGTTTCAGCACCGCCAGGATGGCACTATTGACTTTTATCTCAACTGGACTGACTATACGAACGGTTTTGGTTTCCTGGATGGGGAGTTTTGGCTGGGTAATGTCAGCCTGTATCTTTGTCTTTGCGTCTGCCTGTCACTTTGTCTGTCTCTAAGTTTGTCCGCTCGTCTGCTTGTTCAATCCTCGGAGTTCTTGAGCACATCTGCAAACGTTCTGTGGCCGGCTTGCACTTGGGGGATCGTCCTCTGCTACACTATTGCTGTCTAAGCCAGTGAAGTGTGGCGGTTGAAAGAAATGGCACTGGCCAGCAGAAAGCAGAACTGCACGCATCCCTCACGTAGTTTCAGCTAGGACATCGTTTTCTAGAGTAATGCCGAGGAATTTTAAAGGCCTGGCACGCCATCTGTTTCACATACATCTTGCTGTGTTTGGAACAGATGACTGGCATCCTCCGAAAATGGACTATCGCATTAGACCACCACTTGATTACACAGGGTTTTTTTACGGGAAAAGTTTGCTACATGGTTCTTAGCAACTGTCTGAATCGGATTGCAGGATTTATGTGATCGGCGGCGAACACATTGCTCAAGTACGTGCTATTACGAAACACATTTAAACGTGCCGACGAAACTGTCCATACTTCACAGACTTTATAGTACCACCACGGCTTGCGAGACCACAGCTTAATCTATAACTTTAGGTCCAAAATCTGTACATAGAAAGCACAGATAAATCAGAAGGCAGCTAAAAATGATGGTGAAATGCGCTTATTGAAAAGTGTGATTCTGCAGGCTTGGAGAAGCTGCACATTCTGACGTCAGCAAGAAAGTACGAGCTGCGTGTGGATCTGGAAGCATTTGACGGGGAGCTGGCGTTCGCTTCTTACAGCGGCTTCAACATTGGCGACAACAGCACCAACTACAGGCTCGACTTCGACGATTTTCTGGGCGGAGGTGCAGGTACGAAATAAAGGTTGTCGAAAGATACTGGGGAATGCAAAGCTGGTACTACACCGTTTGGGATGGAGTCGTTGGACAAAATTCCTGGAAACCCTCTTTGTATCTGGTCTGGCGCAGCTGCGCATTTGACATCGAACTTTCGATTTTGATGACAAACTGATGCAATCAACATTACAATATGATTCTTGTAGTCGACCTCTATAAGTAACTGTACAGTTGGAAGGACGGGTTCCAGAACGTGTTTGTTTAAAAACTCATTGAAGGACGTGGGGGACAGGTGTTTGGATGCAATAGTGTGCGTGGGAGACGGGGTGGGGATATGCTCGTCTTCATGTTTAGTATGTGTGTGTGTGTGTGTGTGTGTGTCCGCGCGCGCTCACCCGTTTCTTGACGAAATGGAGTTTTAATACAAAAAAATCCCTGCAAGAAATAGTTAATGCTCCCCAAATGTACAACATGGCCTATTAAGATCTCGCAGTAACAAGCAAAAATAATAGCTTTAAAACGGTATATCAGCTGTTTACACCTTGTAAATAATAAGTTCGTTTGTGGGAATGTTTTTTAAGTGGAAGTCTATGATTAGTACTTTACTTTGTATTCAGCATTGTAACCCATTCGTTTAATGTTATCAAGAAAGGAATAAGAAAAACTAAATAACACCAAAAATTAATGCTGTATTTATAATCAATTATTATGTTAGTATGTATTTGTGTATGCTTATGCAGGTTACTGAAGAAAGAATAGTATACAGTCTTTCTGCAATCTCGCTGTCACATAATACAGACACGTTTTGATGTGATAATGACTAATATATTTCAGGTGACAGCCTAACTGCACATAAAGGCTTTGAGTTTTCGACACAGGATCACGGAGGTCAAAGTTCGTGTGCTGAACTATACCACGGGGCGTGGTGGTACAATAATTGTTACGAATCAAACCTCAATGGAAACTACAGTTTAGTCCCTGGCGTGTCACATCCCGATGGAATCATTTGGGAATCTTTTAAAGGATATATTTCTCTGAAGCGGGTGGAAATAAAAATTCGACCCATGTAACAAACCCTTATCAGTCGTGTTTATATCGGTCTTTTCAGTAAAATTGAGATTTTCTGGGAATTTTGGTGTTGTGTTGTTAATCTTCATAAGCAGTATTGCACGGATAATCCGATAAGTTTTATCCGAGTCGAACAGGTCACCTCATTTTTCAATTCTTGATGGATGATTAAGGTTCCTTCTTTGAATTCTCCCCATGTCTTCCTCACTCCAAATCTCACTCACTTTGTCCACAAGTCAATGGCGTGCCAAGATTTGTAAGTAACAATTTTTGCATGAATGTTGTAATTTACATACAATGTATACTTACACGTACAGACACACATACATACTTATGCATACATACGCACGCACGCATACAGACACATTGGGAGCATTGTAACCAGGAGCTATAGATAAGTAACTGTACTTCTCTCCACAAGTCTTGTGATCGAGACTGTGTGGTAGGTTTTGGTGTAAATACATTTATGTCATAAAGACCATTTACTCCTTGACATATACATGCCAGGTGTCAACAAATTACTCAAGGAATGACCTCATCTTTTTGCTTTCTCTCTCCCTCCCCCTACAGGGTTTTTGTGTGTGCTTGTACGTGCCTGCGTGTGTGTGTAAAATCTGAAGCCTATACCTAGATGATATCTGAATATTAGCAATAACTCTTCAAACAAAATCTGGTGAAGCGTCGAACATAATTAGTGTGGTACAAAAAAGACATAACTGATAGCGGGAGTTGGAAAGGTTTCTTGCCAAGCTAATTTGAGCTTATACGTCTATTTTTAGAACTCATACAAAACTTATTCTGGGAGAACAGCAATCTTTTTTTCTCTCCCTGGCCTGTCAGTTCTTTTTCTTCTACAATGGTGTAAAAAAAAGCAGGGTTGGTCGTGACTGCCTTTGTAGCCAAAGTGCTCTGCAAGATAAGACCAAGTTTATTAATCACTGAAACGACAACGACACTGGGTGTTTCAATGCAAATCACCATGGGGCGGTGTTGGCTTTTCGGATGGTTCGCTTTGGCCATCTTCATAACTGGTGAGTGTATCTGTGGCCCAGTCTTGACTTTTGCAGTCTTTTTCTTTTAAAGTCTGGACAGAATTTTCCTCTTACTTCTTTTTTGCTGCCTGGCTGTCTTCCTGTCACGCTGCCTGCCTTATTTTAGACGATCTCTAGCCACACAGAAAGGGGCAATTCACACCCAAGAGAAACTTTGTGACTTTCTTGACGTAATTTTATTACACAATTTTAGCCTTTTCTTTTCTTCGCGTTCCCTATTTGAGTAAATCATCGTATTACTATTTTATTTTTGAAAATGGAAATTCTTTTCTAATGTTCAAGGTTTATTGGAGCTCACTCCTGTTAGTATAAGCTCTAATCAGACTTTTGACATGCTATAGGAAAAACTTGCTGTCTTACGCTTACCTTTGTTTAGCCTAGTGACATCTGTAAATCATTATATATATATACACCAATATTCCAGCATCGTCTGTTTGACAACAACAAATAATTGCTTTTCCGAGACAATCCCATATCCTATGCAGCATTACTGAAATGCATAATTTGACGAGATTAGACTCAAATTCAATTCCTTCGCTAAAACTGTAATTATAATAGTTATTATTTATTGAGGTCACATAAGTCCTTCGTGGCTTTGCTCGCTCGCTCGTTTGTTCGTTCGTTCAATGATCATTCAATCATTCTAAAGTGCTACATCAAAACAATGAACACCATCACTGCTTTCCAACGAGATTTACAACTTCCTGTCCCTCTCAGCATCCAGTGCCATACAGTGGACTGAAATCGAAAACATCGTCATGGCGTGCGAGGGAGAGGATGTGAGCATCCCATGGTCCTTCTCAACAACTCCCACTGAGACTGTTATAGATGTCGCGTGGTTCTTGGAGGTCTGGAAGCTCTGTCACCATTATAAGAATTGCTTAGCTATAACCACCTTCTTTCTGGGGTGGCTGGGGAAGTTCTGCTGAACTACATACGTCTTTATCCTGCATAGTTCATAATTTAAGGTTCATCTTATAAGCCAGTCTGAAAGCTTGCCTAATCTAAGCTTTTGAATTAAATTTTCCTTGCAAAGCTGAAATAAGCTGTCTTTCTATGTTTAAATATGCGTCATGCAAATTAATCGAAATTTTTTTCTCCAGAGAAGCGACGGGAAAATGACAATTTTCGCCAGCTACACAAACGGCCAGTTCTTCTCGCTCCCCAGGGAACACGTGCAGTACCTGCCCAACGCAGGGCTTCTGCTCCAGAGAGCGACAGTGAACGACACGGGAGTGTACTCAGTGCACGTCAACTTGTTCGACGGAAGTAATCTGATTCTTAGCAACCGCTCCGCGCTTCTGCAAGTTTCGAGTAAGCCAATTTATCTGTAGCAGTAGGTGTCATAGACCTAAAACTAAATGTACCGATCAATACAAACAACCTAGTTGCGACCAGCGTGGAAAAGGCCAAAGACGTACAGAAGGGCTAAATCGAGAAATGGGTGCCACATAGACTGTCGTCTTATCTCCAAAATTGCTAAGTAAAGAACCATAGATTTGAGAATTCCTTTGTGATCACTGAGGAAATCAACATCTGTTGAGACCTAATATCTGACTTCTCAAGGAATGGTTTACATGCTGTGAGGACATTTGAAGGGCCTGCCAGTCTTATTTATTCCGCTCTGTACCGACCAGCTAAAGCTGCTTTGTTTGAATGAACAGTCACATTTTTCTCACAAGAGTTTCTGTCATACAAATGTGCACGTGCAAGCTGTCAGTTTCCAATCGGGCCCACATCAAAAGGCCAACGTTGTATTTAAATCTCCCCCCACCCTTTTTATTTAACCACTTGCCATTTTGGTTTCAGTCAAATCGTCTTAATCATCATCACACAGCACGTAAAAGCTCTGACTATATTTCGCAGGTCTTTTTTTCGGGAGGGGACGGGTTTACGGGAAGGGTAAGGGGTGGCGGATTAGGGTGGGGGTTAGGAAAGGGGATTAGGGTGGGGGTTAGGAGAGGGGTGGGTGGTGGGGTTACAGGCAGTATGCTCTTCCAGGAAATTGGAGCTTTTTTCCCGCCCTCTAGATCTCCTTTTCCTCCTCGTGCAGATTTCTTTCCTTTGTTTTGGATCTTTCTGTCGATCATTAGTTTATCTAATGTCTATTGATACATCCTCGTGACGCAGCTCCCCCGGTGCTGTCGGGAACACAGTTCCTAGCTCAACAAAGCTCTGGCCCGGTCAGGGATGACGTCACAGGTTCGTGGCACGTGACCCTGCAGTGTGGGCCGTTCGAGAATCTCGGTCAACCGCCAGTCCTGGTGGAATGGGTGGTAAGTCCAAAAGAACTGATGCTTATATATATAGGGCCTATAATTAGAAAACATCCGACGGAAGCTGTTCACGCCTCACTAATATTACACTAATATTACACTTAGTAGAATACTGGTATAGCTAGTATATGAAAACTTCTGCCTGCCCCCTCTGTTTGCCTCTGTGTGTGTCTCTTTGTCTGTATGCCTGACTATACCTGCTTACCTATTCGAACATATGTGTATTTCCTTCTTTTCAGTGTTTTTCTGTTCTATTTGCCTCGAGAAATTTGATGGGTTTTTTAAAAGTTTTTTTAAATAGTAAAAACGGGGGTGGAATCATATATATCTAGCAGAATGCAAGCAGCCGACCTGTCTCTTTGCACTGATTCATCTTTTCTCCCTGCGTCATTCAATTATTACCACTTTGCCGCCCTGCTTCTCTTCACCGATCTTTTTTCTCCTTTCCTCTCTTTATGAAATCTTAATTAGTACTTATCATTCCGTCTGCATATGTGCCACACCAGTCAATATGACTACTTCTACATGCATGCGTTGTCTGCACGATCGGCCTGCGCTACAATCAGTTAAATGTTCTTTACTTTTGTTATGGGTCTCTCTACTGCAACCGCAGATCTTCTGTGTGCAGGTGTACGTATTGTAGAGAATCCTCTCTACCGCGTGCATATGCTTTTTCCGTGGTGGATTTGCGGGCAGGGATTTTCTGTTGACATACACTGCTTGCGCTGACTCGTTGGTTACAATGTATACCAGACAGTTTCGTATTTTCACAGACACCGTCTGGAGAGATGTACGCTGACTTGTTGGTTACAATGTATACCAGACAGTTTCGTATTTTCACAGACACCGTCTGGAGAGGTGTACGCTGACTTGTTGGTTACAATATATACCAGACAGTTTCGTATTTTCACAGACACCGTCTGGAGAGGTGTACGCTGACTTCCGCTACGACAACGGGTTCTTCTTGCTTCCCCTCAAGTCCGCAGAGCGAGGTAACTACACTTGCTCAATCGTAGACCAAAGCCCCGCAAAGGGGTGCCTCGCGAGTGGCTCCCCTTTGCAAGGGGAGGCTACTGTGTTCGTGGACGGGGAGGCCATCAGGCTGGCCATGCTGGAGGCCAACCAAAGGGAGGCGATCGAGAGGCTGCAGGAGTTTAACAGGAGCCTGACCCGCGAGCTGGACCTGCTAAGACAAGAAAATCAAATCTTACGCCAGGAGAACCTGGAGTTGTCCCAAGAGGTGAAGAACGTCGCACAAACGCTGACCAATCTGAAGGGGCTGGATGGTTTGCAAGACCAACGTGAGTTCTCGTTTCTTTTTTAAGAATTCCGTTCACCTTTTTGCTTACCTGCTCTTGTCATTCTGTCTGCATGTATCTAAAGGGTGTGCCACGCCAGCATTTTCATTCCCATGTTTGTTGTCCTGGCGGGCGAATGACGTAGAGTGTACACGATCCCTTGTACAGATAGCTTTACTCTGTTTCGAGTACAGCAGCCTGTGCCTGAAACGGATTTCGGTGGCAAGACTATCTCTACTTAATATTTTCTATACTTAGGCATCTGGCGTAGACTGCACGGGGTTTCTAGTCGCCTGTCTGTACTTAAGGAGCATGTAAAATATACAGGGTAAATGGGTTTTACGACCCCTCTAAGGAACGGAGTGAAAATACGAACGTTTATGCTCTACTCCCCAGATACTCTTCGTTTAAAGGTGCTCGGACACAAGATACGAAGTTCACGCAACATCCTTCTCTTGCTGTGTCTTACAAGATACTGTTCGTTGTGAATGCATTTTTTGAAAAAAAACTCTGCATAATGTCAAGAAAACATGGTAGCGTGATCTATCAATGTAATACCTTTTTTCCTCTGCTACATCGCTGGGGGAAAATCTCGCAGCCCAGGGGTGACGTCACGAGAAGGATTGGCAGATGAGACACTATTGCCTTTCCCTCTGGCTGACGTCACGACTCTTGGGCAAATCTCGCTGTAATCTCGTTCTGCAAACGCATGCAAACGAGCAGATTCACGTGCATTTTACCACAGTAGACACAGTTAGACTAACATCTGTGAAATGAATGAATGGAAGGCTACAGTAAATAGTGAGAAATTAATCCCAGCTGCAAGTTCTTTTTTAAAGGAGGATTCCGGTGTGTTTTTGCTGTGACATCCGTATATCCCAGTACCTTTACAACTACCAAACTTCAACATTCCCCGGTATTTTAAATCCTCTGAAGTCGATGACGTTGCTGAACAATTAATGCTGTCTCAGTACGCCACGGACGAGAGACGTGATATATCTAATATAAGTTTTAAAAATCCGCACGAAACCTTTGGGCTTGTTTTCCAGTACACCAACCAGCGTCATGTGCAGATGTGAAGAAGTACAACTCGCTAAGCGGCCTTCACACGCTGTTTGACGGCAACACCACGTTCTCCGTCTACTGTGACCAGCACACAGACACAGGAGGCTGGACAGTAAGTGCAACTGTAAACCGGGAGATCTCCGTGCATCCTCTGTGGCTAACGTGTTGACTAGTTTTACTTTCAAGACTATAAGTCTGTTAAGTTAAAGTTATTTTCTAGTTACATTAAAAACCTTTTCTTTTAAACGTCGTATTTTGACATTTTGTTTTGTACTTTTCCTGCGCTAAAAGCAAATCTAAGCTTTAGAAACACGAGGGCGATGTTTGTCATTATAATTTAAGATATTTCTTTCTTGTCTAAATGATGGCCTTAGGTGATTTTATTGTTCTGATATTGGAAGTCTTATGTCATCTGACAGTTGTAGCGACGGCCTTTCTTCCTCCTCCCTCGGGTTCTTTCTTCTTTCCTTCTTTCTTTCTGTTTCTTCTTTAATTTTTGTTCTGGAATTCTTTCCTTTTCTCCTCCTCTGACAAGTGAACAGTCTAGTGGTTTCTTGTACTGACCAGTTGTCTCAGTTGACCTTTCTGTACTAATAATATCTTATCTTAGTAGACCGCACTGCACCAAATGCGCGCGTCCTGCAGATTCCACACGCATCCTGAAAAATGCCTGTCTCAGGTAAATACATTTCATTCAACATGCTTTTTGCAGGTGTTTCAGCGGCGAAAGGACGGGTCCATTGGTTTTTTTCGGAATTGGACAGAATACAGAAGTGGTTTCGGGGATCTGAATGGAGAGTTCTGGCTGGGTAAGAAACTTTGGGACATGATGCACAGGAGGGAAGGGTGGGGAGGTGAGGAGGGACAACGCCCTCTAGAATGAGGAACAGAGAGCAAATCAGTGAGTATTTGCATAACAGAAATTAATTTGTTCTAATTTGTGTACATAACACACCACCCTTCTGCCCACAAACACGCTCCCTTCTCTCCCCCCCCCCTCCCGTATAACACACACACACACACACGCACGCACGGACGCACGCACGTCATAAAATATATAGGGAGTCAAAAAGGAAATTTGCGTAGCACTGATTTAGCACATACAATTCCTGTCTCTAACAATATGATAACCAAATAAGGGGAAAGGGGGCGGAACTCGCATCAAACCTTACATATAGACAATGTATGTCGGTAGTCTCCCTTTGTAGTCTTCATGGCCGAGAGATTTAAGGCTGGCATGACCGCCACAGCAACACAAGGCGCTGGCCAACTATTTTACGTTTTATGACATACTCGTTACACCATCCTACAGGTCTGGACTACCTGCACCTTCTGACGTCATCGAGAAAGCACGAGCTGCGCGTGGACCTGGAGACGTTTGACGGCAACACGACGCACGCCATCTACAGCGGCTTCACAGTCGGCGACAGCAGCACGGACTTCGCGCTGCATTACGACCACTTCACGGGCGGCGACGCGGGTAAGACAATCGCTGACAGCAGCACTGGTACAGTAAAGGTATGGCGCGTGGACCGTGTCACGTACCGCGGACTCTGTGCCGGAAGGATGAAGCCCTTCACCCAGCCGTGTCGGATTTGGCATTTCGTTCTCAAAGGGCGGGTATGGGAGAGGAGGGTGGGGGTAAAGGGGCCCGACGGGGCGACTGTTGTCATGAGACTTGTCTGTGGCAAGTCCAGTACCTGGTACCCGTCGGGTTCCGAGTTCAATTTCGTCTGCACGCGCCATTTTAATTATGAAGAATCCGTGACGCCAACGTCTACTTAATTTTTAGTATTCGGTCCTATTTATCAAGTAACAAACAAACACGCCAAATGGAGGAAGGGGGTGATCACTTCCACCCTCCCCACTCCCTCTGGGCTCTGCCACTCCCCTCCAGTCAGCGATTTCGCACACGAATCGACAGTCCGCGCCAAATTAAACGTGTGCGAAAAAAATGGTTATGTGCGATGGTTTCAGAAGCTCATGAGCACAAGCCAACTACGAAAACTCTAAGAAATCCTGTAGATCCTGGGATTTTTAAAAAGTAACCAAGAGTGATTTTTTGGATCGGAGACGAGTCTGTTTTGGGGCGCCGCAAATGAATTTCTGTTTACAACGTTATTTTCGAAATCTTCTTCCTCCTCCTTTCTTCTTTTCGCTCCTGCTCCTTTATTCGTTCTTTTCTTCTTTTTTTCCTTCCATCCTTTTTACTTCATTTCGTACTTTCTTTGTTTTCGTTCTTCATATGTCTTCCCGTTTTCCTTCCTTTTTGTAATATGTTTCTGTCTAGTCTTTATCTCCCATTCCGTCCTTTTCTCTTCCTTCATTCTCATTCTTATTCTGGACACAGCTGACAGTCTGCGGTACCACACCGGCCGCCCGTTCATCACCAGGGACCACGGCGACCAAGCGGAGTGTGCCATCGACCATAAGGGAGCCTGGTGGTACTTCGAGAACTGGTCTCTGTGCGTGGCCAACTCAAACCTTAACGGGGTGTACAAGAAAGATGGCGCTGTCACCACAGAGAATGATGGCGTCTTTTGGGGAGCTTTTAGTGGATCTTACGTTTCCCTGAAGCGGACAGAAATGAAAATTCGACCCTTGTCACTAGGTTAAGACTGTCTAAAAGATTATGCAGTTAGATTTCTTAATATTAAAAAAACTGCCTCCCTCCTTTTTCTGGAACGTCACCTTGACATATGGTCCTGTAGGTCTGCTAAGCGTGTTTGAGGTTCGACTGGAGCCGAATTTGACATGAGTGAATAACACGTCATTTTTGTTTGTCCCGTCGTATCTTCACTTACGATTTCCTCTGCCTTTTCGCAGCCGCCCCTTTTTATATTAACAGCGGTAACACTGTACTGATGCCAAGGTAAGATATCGATGGTTAAACAACACACACACACCCACACGCACGCACGCACGAACCCACCCACCAACACACACCTACACACACACGCATACAAGCATATCATGAAAGATACTGCCAAAGATAAAAATACCGAAGAGAGATGAATACACACGTGTTTGCACGTTATGCAAGCGCTGTTAGATTGACCCACATTCTAAACTTCAAAACGGGTGTTTCTCGACCATTTGCGTCTTCTCGTTATGGATTAAAATAAAGTGGTTCTCCATGAGCAATTGGAATAGGTAGATCTTATGTGAGTTGTTACTGCTGGTCTCATCTGTATTTTTAAGTCAAAGAATGGGCACATCCGGGTTTGTTCAAGTCAAAGAATGGGCACATCCGGGTTTGTTCAAGTCAAAGAATGGGCACATCCGGGTTTGTTCAAGTCAAAGAATGCGCAACATGTTTTGGTGGAAATAGCCGAAAGCTCCTGAGACCTGTAGAAGTGCACTTGAGTTTTTAAAAAATCTAAGCGTTTATTACTTTACAGCAGAATGTCCTTCTAGGGCAAAGGGACAGCGGTTACTGCATATCACATGCCTCGTATATATCCAGTATATATATATATATAACTGCGTCGCAGGTTAGCAGTGCCTTATCGCTTATATATAGATATAATACACACAGTGAACAGTACTTAACTAAATCTGTCTGAAGGATTAACGATATTCCTGATTTCGTCCTGTACTGTCGGGCTTCTATACTGTATCTTGCGAAAGAAAAAAGCCAGGCATCTTTGTCAAGATGAGCGTAGAAGCTTGTAGTTAAATTATCAGGCACTGTTATTTTAATCAATGTAAACACATAAATGACAGCTCACGCTGCAGACAATCACAGAACTATCCACATATCCTGGAAAGTTTTTTTTTTGTATGTGAAAACATGCAAACAGAATTAAAATGACATAGAAAACCAACCATTCAGCTTTTGAAATGGATGATTGGTTATAACATGCAGACAGCTTCACTTTTGAACAGTAACGAAAGGTCCGCGTAAACCAAAACTAACAGGTTATCAGGAGTAGAATGCTAAGTGGTTTTACGAACAAAGTCACAATCCACTTTCCAGTCCATTAGCCGGAGTTAAATCAGCATTGCAAGGATGTGCGAGGTCGATTACTGCTGAGACAAATGGTTTTATTTTTAAATTTTATACGTGCATGCATAATTGGTCCCTGAAAGTTCGGAGACTCTGGTAGATGAGAATATTTTTTGCTTTTCTTACTCTCTTTAAAGAGGCTATGATTAAATGGTCAACGCTGCTAATATGCGCCCCACCCGATGAATTTGAGCTTTTAAATATCATTTAGGACAAAGTTCTTCAATCACAAGCGTTTTAATTCCCTTTGCGATGTTCAAACTTCGGGAAGTTAGGTGATGTTTCGGTAGATTAGGCCAGGGCTTAAGAAACAGGAGCAAAGATTTGTAGTAACATCACGGAACGCTGCCTTCAAATGTTGATACTCTGAACAGCATCACTCGCAAATCTTTAATCTATGAAGCTCGCCTCTCGAAGTAAGTCGTGATCATCGGGTCAGTAAATCTCCCCTCAGATACAAACAGCAACAACAAATTTCTCAACATCCATGGATGTCTTACCTTTACCAAGTCAGCCCCCACAAGGTTAAGACCCACACAACTGTGAATGATCTCCAGGGCTTGATATATGGTCAGTCCTGCGATCTCAGGGGTACCTGAAGACAAAGGACATGAGAAGATAACACAAAACAGCTATAGCAGCGATCTATTTTATGTTGACATAAGCGACTTCCTGTGCTGGAGGAAAACGGTTTCTTTGTCACGTGTCGCTAGTCAGGAAAAAGGACAGTAGTGTCAGAAGTGCAACACAAAAAAGTAATCAAAGACGTTCGTTTTTTAAAAATTATAGCCACAAACAAAAGTATTTATATCGACCGCTATCAGGTTCTTGCGTCACTGTGTTTCACTGTTTACACTGAGGTTGAAAATACCAAGATAATACAGGACGACATACTGACGAGGAAGAGCACGTACTATTTCTCAGTCGAGCTTTATTTTTCCACGAGTATCTCGACTCCTAGCAGGTGTTGTTGTTAGTCTTCGGTGTTTGTTGACTTTCCAACTTAAATTTCTGCCATTTCTTCAAGCCAGGTATATGGATCGCTTAAGAAGATTTTTCTACTCCGTTATGAGTTTCACTTGTGATTATTTTTAAAGTGTATAGCAATTGAGTTTGTTTCGGATAAGGGGAGAAGAAAAGGTTGGGAAGGGTAGGGAACGCATCCTTTTTACGATTAATGAAAAGCCAATTGTGCAGCTAAGTCGCTTAATTCCATATCCTCTCGAACCCCAGTTACCTGCGAAAGAAGTGGTTTTTCACATATACATACCTATGATAAAGTTTAGTTGATAAATTACGCACAAAATTTTCTAATGGTTTATATCAGTGGAAAAAAAGGAAAAAACTACTTTCTCTTGATGCCATTTACTCTTTTTAATCAAAAGCTGTGACAATAACACAGCTGAAATTGTTCTTGTGCTTCCCTCGGTCGGTAACCAGATGGCTGTGCATGCGAGGAAACTAATATAAAAAAAGCTCATTGTTCACTTCATCTCCAGAATACCGAACCAAACCATCTTTTTTCTTGCCATGATAGAGTCAAACTGAAGACGAAGGATATTATTCTGAGAAGGGTTCTTCCTTTCTTGTTTAAATTTTTTCATTTGTTTGAAGAAGCTATGAGAATGGGACCGTTTGTGAATACGAAGGTCGCGCAAGCGTGAGAAGAAGCATTTGGAGAAATCGAAGAAAAGCGTATAGCAGAAAATCTTGCCAGACTACGACCTGCAGCCTGTACCTGGTCAGTGGACCACTGGTAAGCGTCCAACGTGTAGGCGGACCCTCGCAGGCCGATCTGAACAACCCGCCGACTGTCCAGGCTTCCGTACTCGAAGGCTCGGCGGAAAGGG
>SMGT01013944.1:126962-159845 GCA_004794575.1 Lanistes nyassanus | reverse complement strand
GACTCTAAGATAAGTTTAAGGTAAGAGCAGACCTTACTTATAAGACACGTCCAGTGGTTTCTTTTCGTCTCAGTCCGTCGAGGCGGTCAGCAGATTACACTCGTAACTGCAAGAGAGCTGGAGTCTTCCTTTTGGCAAGATGGCGACTGAGGTCCGTAGGCTAGCACGTGGTCGCTTCACTGGGTCTCTTCCTAGGTGCACGTCCCTCTCTGTATGTCCTCTCTCCTCCCTTTCTGTGTGTCCTCTTTTGTGTATGCTCTCGATCTAACATTTTTACCTCCTTATGTAGTAAGCGTTCTGACGTACTACCCTCAAGTAAACCGGTTCTAGCCATACTAGAGAGAGCATGGCGACTTCCATAACCAATGGCGTAGCATTACCCCTACCTAAGTGATCAGAAAGGGCGGGGCGATTAACCTGGTGATGACGTATCTCTCCCCTGCTAGCTTACAAAGGGAGGAGCTAAAAGGCTTACCTAGGAGTGACAGGTAATAGCCTAGGGTGACATGTGACAGTGGAGTGCGCTCGTCATTCCCCTATCCCCCTGTCTTTCCCTCACAAATTGCAGTTTGACTGATTTTACTAGTTGTTCTAGCTTTGTGACAGACGATTGTAGGATTTTAATGATAATGAGTTCATCGGTTGCTTCAGATTTCCAGGATTATAGTTTGAATAGAACTCACTAGTTGTTTTCAGGCTTGCCTGTGAGATTGACAGATTGTAGTGAGGATAATCTCAGCAGCTAATATTATTTTTGTTTTAAAAGGTTATAGGTTTATAGTTCGAATTTGTCCCCTGTTTTTCTTAGGCTTGTACTTTCTGAAATAGCACGACAGTACGCTATCGACAGTGGGTTCGAATCTTTTCTTTAGACTGCCTGAAAAGCCTGCTGCTTTCCTCGGTAACTTAGAGCAGAGCCTTCCAAATGGTCACACACCTGAAGCCTGACGCACGGACCATTTTACACAGAGAGGAAATTATCAGACCGTTTTCCTGCCGCTGCACCAAGGAGCTGGATCCTGCTACACAAACCCCACTGCCCCCACTTTCTTCGAGCCGTCTGCGATGATAAATTATTTCTGATTGAATGAGAAGTCCAACCGGCGCCAATGGCAGACAATTCCTGAAGATAGCTCCCTCCGCGAAGATGTGAAAATAGATAGGTCTTTGTGTGAACCATAACAAAACGGAGTCCCCCCGGTCGGTGTTCAGGAATGAAGTGTATGTCATGTCACCAGATGGATTCTGAAAACTTCAGAAGAGACATCGCTTGCATCTTGTGGTGGTGTTTGCTGACCACAAGAAGGAAATAGTCTGGGAACAGTTCAAGCTGAGGTGGTGTTGGCTGACCACAACAAGTAAATATTATACTTAATAAAGAACAAATGAGGACTGAGTGCTTAAATTATCGAAAGATAACACCAACAAGAGGTACCGGCAGCGCTCAACATAACCGTATGCAGACGCATGCGACCAAGGGAGCTTACCGTACCCAAACACGTAGCAAAGAGAGGGCTGAAAGAAAGGAACTTGGCAGATCCTCAAAAAAGATCTGCCGTCCCTTTCCTTTTAACGGCGGATTGAGGATTTCATGTAATTGTCCTATGTTGTGTTCGTCTTTGAATCCTAGTTGTCAACACACGCTTAGTGAGCGGGTTGACTTCATTAACATGGATTCTCTGTATGCACACGTTGTGCACCGAGGGTTAGTTGTGTGAAGAATAGCGCCGTTATAAAGAAAGGGATGGCAGATCTTTTTTTGAGGATCTGCATGGTTCCTTTCTTTCGGCCCTCTCTTTGCTACGTGTTTGGGTACGGTAAGCTCCCTTGGTCACATGCGTCTGCATACGGTTATGTTGAGCGCTGCCAGTACCTCTTGTTGGAGTTAAGTCAATATTAGTCTGGGAACAGTCCAAGCTGAGGTGGTGTTTGCTGACCACAACAAGTCCATCTTATTCTGGGAACAGTCCAATCTGAGGTGGTGTTAGCCATCGTCAATATCTCTCGACTGTGTTTGTTAGTTCCTTAATAATCGCATCTGTTCGAACATATTTTAAGTATAGTTCCTTATTTTTAGTGTGAATAGTGGGAACATAATCCTCTAGCTTCCGTTTTAACGAAAACACGTACTCCAC
Organism: Lanistes nyassanus; assembly: GCA_004794575.1. Lineage (NCBI taxonomy): Eukaryota > Metazoa > Mollusca > Gastropoda > Architaenioglossa > Ampullariidae > Lanistes > Lanistes nyassanus. Next base: position 157,710 of record SMGT01013944.1, on the reverse strand, counting down.
CTTACTTATTAAGCTTTAACGTTCTGAACCTTTTACCGAGGTAACCAGCGCTGTATTTTTCTCCCTATTGACTTCTGTGCTGATGAAATGTTGTAGCGTTGGCGGATCTGCGCTGTTCAGATGCTCATCTCGTTCAGACAAATTTATTTCTGTGTGCAGACCATATGCTCATCTCGTTCAGACAAATTTATTTCTGTGTGCAGACCACATGCTCATCTCGTTCAGACAAATTTATTTCTGTGTGCAGACCACATGCTCATCTCGTTCAGACAAATTTATTTCTGTGTACAGACCACATGCTCATCTCGTTCAGACAAATTTATTTCTGTGTGCAGACCACATGCTCATCTCGTTCAGACAAATTTATTTCTGTGTGCAGACCACCCGATAACGGATCAGGTCATGACGCTGTCCATGAAACTCCCCCTGGTGGCGGATGACGTGCCCGTGACGTCAGAGCGCAACACGACTCCAGCTGGAGGCCCACGTGATCCTCATGAGATTTTCTATCTGCAGGCTCGCTTTGTCACTGGCCTGGTCATCTATCCCATAATATGCGTGCTGGGTCTGAGCGGCAACATCCTGTGTATCGTCGTCATGACGCAGAAGCAGATGCGGAGCTCCACCAACGTGTACCTGCTGTCGCTGGCCATCTCCGACGTCGTCAAGCTTCTCAGCGACCTGCTCTACTTCCTCGTCGTCCTCCTGGTGCACGTGGACTCTCCGTCGGGAAACATGGCCTACGGATTCCTGTATCCTTACGCGCACTATATTTTCAACGCCTCGCTCTGCGTGTCGGCCTGGCTGACGGTGTCCGTGGCCTTCGAACGCTACATCTACGTGTGTCAGCCCGCGCAAGTCAAGAAGTTCTGCAGCGTTCCACGCGCCAGGACCATCTCCTTCACAGTCTTCATCAGCATGAGCCTGGTGGCCATCCCGTACGCCATGAGGTACCGGACGGTAGAGAAGTTCAGCAACACCACGGGACAGCACACCTTCTCTCTGGAAGTCACCAAGCTGTGGGAGAACCACCTTTTTGCCGATATCTACACCTGGGTCCAGAACCTTCTCAGGTCCATTATTCCTCTCGTCATGCTTATCATCCTCAACGTCTGCATTATCTATGGCATCCGTCGCTGTCGCTTGGGCCAGTCCAAGTCGGGCAGACGGTACCGCATCACCATCATGCTGATCTTCGTCGTTCTCATCTTCCTCGTCTGCATCACGCCCGACGCCGTCATGTCCACGTGCTTCGGGCTGGGTTACTATGAAGAAGCCTACCTGCAGCGCGGGATTCGCGAGATCACAGACCTCTTGCTGCTGGTCAACTCGGCCACCAACTTTGTGCTCTACTGCATCTTCAACACCATCTTCTGGAGAAACTTCGTCTTTTTGTTTTGCCGCCGCTGTCGTCCAGCTGCAGCCACTGCGGACGAGTCGAACCTGCGGTGGATCTCGCTGGTCGGAAGGTCAGCGCGTTCTGCCCCCACGCACCCCTCCAGCAGGCGCAGCGGGACGGGCAACAACGGCGACAGTCCGCTACTGGACAGTTACACCACGGACCGTCGGCTTCGACGGGGGTCCAGCAGGCAAGTGACCATCTAGCTCTGGAACCTCCAGCAGGCAGGTGACCATCTAGCTCTGGAACCTCCAGCAGGCAAGTGACCATCTAGCTCTGGAAGCTCCAGCAGCCAAGTGACCATCTAGCTCTGGAACCTCCAGCAGGCAAGTGACCATCTAGCTCTGGAACCTCCGGAATGCAAATGACTTTGTACTCCTACACACCTGCACACCTACACACCTGCACACCTACACACCTGCACACATCCAACAAAGCAACTTCCACAAAGCAAATGATCGTCTGCTCTTAAACACCTCTGGAATGGGTCCCACACTGGAACTTCCAGTAGAAAAGTGACTGGTTTTCAGTATGCAAGTCCTTACATCTTCTTTCAACATCTGGAGTGTCCAGAGATTAATAACAACACCTTGCCTGCTGGAGTCTACAGCATTTTGTGTGAACAACATGTCTTTGGATTACAAAAATAATACAGGCTACTTGGAGACTGCTACCTGGAGTGAAAACAGTAAGAATAACAGATTGTCTGCACCAAGTTGGGACAAAAATAGACACACCACAACTCCCACTGGGACTGATGTACCTGTCCCTCAAGCATGGCCGTACTGCGGCTTGCATGGGCTCAGTCACATTAACGGGCTCGGCTGTACCAGAGAGCAGTGCAGATGAGCCCTGCTGAGGTCATCTAGACTCCGCCCCACTGACCTAACCCCTTCCCCTCCCCGGGTAACTCGAGGGGTGGTGACGCGCCATTTCCAAATTAGGCGGAAGACAGTGAGTTCAGGAATTCAATCTTCTCTCGTTAATCTGTCAGAAAAACCACAACAGCCCATATTTAAAAAATCATACTGCAATGCAATATATTAAGAACCGCTTCCAGTAGTAATTCAGATCCTTACAAATGGCATCAGTTGAAGTCCAATGCTTTTAAACTCAATAAAGTTATTCAAATGGCTAATGAACAGCAAAGCAGAAACAAATTTCAAATATAACTTTACAAACAAAACAGTCTCCTCTCTGCCACGTAGCAGCGAATGGAAAAGTCGCAAAATGTTTTTTAGCTCGATGAACTAAGAAGTTATAAAGTACCAAAATTGCATTTCAAAGACTACAGATAAAATTATGAAATGTCACCGAACCGCGCAGAAAGGGAGAGAACCCACTGCGTAGAAGCAGCCAAAAATTATCTAACATTAATTCTCTCCCTTTGACCAGAAACTAGAAATGCCAGTTCGTATCGAAATAAAGACCGGGCTTAACCTGTTTGTACGGCTTGTAAGCTGTTGCCACATTTCTTAGTGTTAGGACTCGGCTTAGCTCCCTATCAGCCTGTTTTTTTAACAACCTATTTTGATGACGCGTGGATATGTCTATTGTAAATAACTCCACAACTTCTATCGGAACACTATTGATCGCTGTAAAAACTTCTTTCGTACAGAAATCAAATATCAAAAACCACAATGTCGCCTCGTGAGATCAACCGGTCAATTTTTTAAAACTTTTTACAGACATCTTCTTTTGGATTTGTGCGATGCCATTACGGGGAAGCGGCAGCCCACCATGTGAGAGTCCGACAGAACATGAAAGTTAAAAGTTAATTGCGGTGAAATTTCAAAGAGTGCGAAAATTTCAAATCCTGACAGCATCATAGAGTTTAATGACAGGTCAAGCTGACCCTAAAATAGTCTAAGGTCAGCAGCTAGTATTTTTAGCAGCATAAGCTGATCAACAAAGTAGATAAAGATTACAGACCGATATGAAACACTAACAATTTCTGCAATCATTAATGGATGATGTCCGGCAAGTTGGGACACTACACGCTGTAAATGAAATAATATCAAAACGCAGTTATTACATAAATGATTAAATTGTTCTAAAAACGAGATATTAAATGAGGCAAGGTCTGCTAACTACTACAGGTATGTCAGTTAAATACCATAGTACATAGCGGTATGTCCGTGAAATACCATAATGAATAGCGGCATGTCGGTGAAGTACCATAGTGAATAGAGGCATGTCCGTGAAATACCATAGTGAATAGCGGCATGTCGGTGAAGTACCATAGTGAATAGCGGCATGTCGGTGAAATACCATAGTGAATAGCGGCATGTCGGTGAAGTAGCATAGTGAATAGCGGCATGTGGGTGAAGTACCATAGTGAATAGAGGTACTGCTATGTGCACCAGTACCCAGCCCTGTTACACTCGCTCCGCGTGTGGCCCCCGTGTACAGGGCGGATTGACGGGGCTTTTCTACGGATGCTCCAGCCCCCCGCACCACCCACTTTTTTCATCCCCCCTACACCACTCAGCACCCTCTTCTCTCCTTCCAAAAACACACACACACGCACACACAGCTTCTTTGCTGACAACGTTAACAATGTAGATATGAAAGGTACAAAATTATGCTCTAAATTCAAACCATAACAACGTATGGACTGTACCTGTCCACTTTTAAGAAAAAATCTACGTCTTTTAATTTCATCCTTCACAATCATTTCCACCGACTTCGTCAACTCGATCTGTCTCTCAGGAGAACCAGTAGATTTGCTGCCAATCCAGAAGAGCAGGAAAAGGGGGATTCGTGTCTGGCGAACTGAGCTGACGCCATCCATTCATACCAGTAATCTACTCCATCTTTGTGATCTTCTCGTGCACAGCACGTGATCTTCTGAACGCAACATCAGACTAGACCACACCTATACCTGCTGACAGAGCGAGGCGCTCATTGGACGGGAAGTGGGGGGGGGGAGTGCCGGCATGCTGGACTTGCAGCAAGGTTGCATCATGTGTGGGCCTGCAGCCGCCCCCTGGCTACGTCAAACGTACTTCGACTAGACTGCCCAAGGGTTCAAACCGGGTAAAGCCCATTGACGGGCGGAGTCACGGAGGGTCACAAACAGCGAAAAAATCTCCGTAACCTCATTATTTAAAAATGCAGAGGCTGTAGCCTAATCTATTGTTAAATGCAGAGGCTGTAGCCTAATCTATTGTTAAATGCAGAGGGTTTAGCCTAATCTGTTGTTAAATGCAGAGGCCACCAGCAGCTGCTGTTCGAAAATTCAGGAGAATGAATCTGGAATCCGGGTAAGGGGAGGGAATCTAGGCTCGCGCGCCTCAAAATACCTGTGTTTAAATGTAGGTGTACTTGGAAATAAAGGAAACTTTGTTCTCGTCGTCCGCAATCTGAAGTACACGTTACGTCCTGTGCAGAGTGATGTTCTTTTGTCTTCTGTGAGGGGATTCGCTTGAAAGGCGTGTAGATATTTTGTCTATGTTTGGTCTGACCATTGTGAGACTGCGTCACGGGTTGGGTCCAGTGGGTCATTGAGCTTCTAGGTGTGACCCGTCCACAACCCTATTGCCTAAAGTCCTTAATCTCCTTGTTCAAGCTGCCACCTAGCTCCCTCACATCATCAGGTCGGGTCAGAAACATTATCCTTGGGAAACTGTACCCCTTGTAAATCCTTATCTAGACCCTCTCCAACTTGCCTCTACTTCTCCATCTGCTAACACGTCGTGAAACGTCAGGTCGCTGCTAGAACTCTTCTCGCCCACTTTTCATCTACCTCCCCACGACGCGGAGGCATGTTCTAAGGGACAAGCTCCGACAGCTGAGGATCCCAACGGTCCTAGTCCGTTGAGTGTGGAGACAACATCATCAGAGTGTGGAGTTGAGTGTGGAGACTACATCATCGGAGTGTGGAGTTGAGTGTGGAGACTACATCATCGGAGTGTGGAGACAACATCATCGGATCTCATTTGGAAGACAGGCTGTCCTAAGCCTGTCTTTATACATTATCTACAACAGAGACTGTACATGCAAGAACGACAACAACTGCATCAAATACTAGGATTATTCTGTCATCCTGGCACTCATGTCAGACGAACAGAGTGAATTGACATACCAAAGCGCGCTCAGTGATTTCACAAGATGGTTCGCTGATCATCATCTAGACCTTAATGTTTCTTAAACTAAAATTCACTGATATACGGATTTGGCAATACAGCCCCCCCCCCCCCATGGCCTAAACCTCAAAGAATTGCCACTTTCTCCCTTCACCCTTCCTTTATTCTCTTTTCATTACCCTATTCCCCCCTCTGTTGTCTGCCGTCCTGGCTGTCCTCTGTGCTTCTTTATCCACGCCAGATCAGTTTTCACTACCTACATGTAATTCTGTCTTGGTTTGCATTTTGTCTTATTCTGTTTTGTTCCTGTTTTGTTACTTTGTGTCCTGGTGCGTGGGTAATGCCCCAAAACGTCGACTCTTTCTGTTTTTGTCCTTTTGCTCGACTCGGACACTCGATCTGTTCTCACCAAGGAACTGGTCGCTGATCAGAGGCGCGGTGCAGCTTTCAGACAGTGACCACCGCTCGGGATAAACTGAGATTGTGAACTGGTTTGGTCCCACCCCTGGCTGCAGACTGTCATCCAAGGACCATGTGACGGCCACAGAAGTGCCGACAGAGACTTACGTCTCATGTAGATTCTGTTCTTTCCATCTTTCTCCACCCCTGTGACCTCTACCGCAGTGTTACAGAGCGCGTCCTGACATACTCCACCACTGTGACCTCTACCGTAGTGTTACAGAGCGCGTCCTGACATACTCCACCACTGCCTTCCACCAACTGCTCTCCATCGCAGAGAAGAATAAGTTAATAAAAAGGTCAGAGAATGCTTCTAAGATCACAGGCCTGCCTGCCCCAAACACTGGTGATATCAACAAACTCCTCCTCCACAAGCTTTGCAATGTCGACTGATAATTCCCACCCACTGTACGTCTGGAGTTTTACTTCCACCCATCTTGTCGAGGGTACCCCAAACCTTATTGTCGTAAAGCAAGATTTAGAAGAAGTTTCATTCACACTGCAGTTCCTGAAATAAACCTATGGTTGAAATCAGCTTAGAGTAATAGTACAAATATAGAACGTGTGCGCCTCTCTCTTATTGTTCTCTCTCTCTCTCTATCTGTGCTTGTATGTGAGAGTGTACTTCAGGGAATGTTCATCTACAGTGATTACACTTTGCTCATCTACCTCCATGTACATCAGTCACAGACCAGACACTGTTTTTCCATATGGGAATAAAGCTGAGCTGCGTTGTTGGGTGGAGTTGGGTTGAGTTGCGTTGAGTTGCGTTGCTTTGAGTCGAACTGAGTCTAGTCCGGCAGAGCGAGGAAGAAGGACGCGTTGTTGGTTTGAAGAAGCTGTACAACGGTCATCTGGTGATATATTTTTCCTCGCTGTGGGCTAGGCTCACATGGAAACATAGAAATTGTGTAGGGGAGTCTAGTTGGAGGCAGTGAGGAAGGCGGACGTATTACTAGTTAGTGAAGCTGTAACGGTCAACCGTTGCTATACGATCCTCCCTGTGGGCTAGCCCCGTATAGCAATTTATCAAACGATTTGTGGTATAACTGAACCCGCTTGTTTCTCGTCGTGGGAAGTTATTGAGCGCTTCCACTGCGAGACTTTTTGTCAACTTTCTCGTTTTCTTAGAAAGAGACAAGAACGTTGTTAGGCCATCGATGTGTAGAGGACCTAACAGCGTAAGCAGTCAGTGATGTTTCTCCACGTTCCTGCAACTCGACGATGTTAGTCTAGTAGTAGACTACGAGTGAACAGACAAAGAGAACATTTCCACTAGTTGTGATTGGACGTTCCTCTAGATCAGGGATCTACGAGGACGAGGACTGTATCCTGTGACGGTTGGTCAAGGACACTCCAAGGGTACCGAACCGAACTCTGTACTACCCTGTTTATCGTTCCGGGTATCCATACGAGAACCAGGTCGAACTGCTGCGAATCTCTGTCGAAGGCGTCGCTGGGTCTTCAGAGCGTCTCTGACTCTGCATTCTGTTTTTCCCTCGAACTACGCCCTACAGACCGGACTTTGTGTTTCTGCGATCCGAGTCTACTGTTAGATACTGTCTTCTTCCGTACGGACTACGACTGCGGACCACTACTGAGTACGAACACACACTGTGTCGATTATTCTGTTCCTTATTGGATTATAATCCACCGCAAGTAGTTTTTACGAATTGTATTAGTTTAATTGTACTCTGGTTATTTCACTTCCTGTTCTGAGATTTGTGACATACCTCACGTCACTATTACTACACACACACACACGCGCACTTCTACATCTTTGTTCATCCACCTCTTTCCTTCCTCTGCTATCCTTTTATGGTCGTAGTTCAATAAGTGTGTTGAATTATCTGGTCGTGTCCCTTTTGATTGAAAAGGGGGGTTAGCTTTAGGGGATCTCATTACTTCTCTCTTCCAAACTCCAGCTCACCCGATAAAACGCTACAGTTACCCAGGTGTGGTTCGGTAGTTACCGCTAATCTGTCGGCAGAACTGTCAGGCCCAGATCAAAACAAGCAAGCAAGCAAGCAAACAAAAAAAACCCACTCTTTACAAATGCATGACCATAGTAACTTTTATCAGTTAGTCCTCCTGTTTTGACACAATGCTACATGTCGCCACGCAGGCACGTCTTGAGAGATGCAGTGCACTGTCAGCTGACCCTTGGCAATGAGTGCAAAAGAGTTGCATAAGGCAACGAATGTCATCCAGTGACCTACATAGCTCACGGTGCTGGCCAGGTTATCCTACTCTGATGACACCGCGGGGAGAGGGTGGGGGTTTGTGGGGCGGGACGATGGGTCCAGGAAGTAGTACGTAAAGGGGTTCCTACACTTGCAATGTTCTCAGCAATATTTACCATATATGGAAGTTGCAATGTTGCAGGGAGGCCTCTCAACATTTTAGGGGATCACACGCCGCGCTATTTTCCAGCAGGGGCTCAAAATGTTGCAAGCGTGTCACCCAATCAGAAACAATTCTGCTATTTAGTGCGGTGTGGTCTAGCGCTGGTCGTGATCATGTTAGGCCTTCGACTGATAGTCATCTGGTCAGAAAAAACGATTTTCCAGTAAATTGATCTCTTGCATCACCATCCCAGCATATACGAGATCTCCGTCTGATGTGAGTTCTGATCGCTGCCATTACGCCTGACAATGACTGCGCGGTTGTTGCACCCGACAAATGATGACAGCATTGCCTGTCACGAAAACCAATGATAACAGGTAGAGAGTGACAGCGGGAGCCACAAATAAAACAGGGCATTAGTCACGCAGATTTCCGGCTATTAAGTTTTGTGTCTTCCTTGAGACATGACGAATTACTGGTGCTTTTGTCGTAAAGCCAGGAGCCGTATTTATCAATCTGTATGGGCTTAACACCAGAGGCGCTTTATACGGTTAATGGAAATAACGTATTCATCGTCTGTATGGACTTAACCAGAGGCCCTGTACACAGTTACCGGAAATAACGTATTCATCAGTCTGTATGGACTTAACCAGAGCTGGCCCTGTATACGGATCCCGGAAATAACGTGGGTATCTCCTCCCCACTACCCCCTTCCCCTCGCTCCTCCACCTCCCCATGATGCCACTACCAGGCGGGGAGGTGAGCGCCACATTCTGAAACTAAATCATCAGCAGGCAACATGCATGCCGGCTGCTGCAGGCGTTACTCATCTTCCTGATGATCACACAGTCCCATGCACTGAGGTATACAGATCATTGACAGTTGGCTGTTTGTTGCACCAAACCAGGTGCACATCAGGACGGTGCCACTCGGAAAAGTTTACGTGCTGCCTCACGTGGGACTGTTGCCACAACACGGGCTTCAGTCCCACCCACACATTATACTGACACCGGGCCAACCAGCCCTAGGATTGTTCCCTATGCTTGTCTGTGTCAGGCGTCTGGCAGGGCAGCTACTGGATTGACAATTTTTGGGTCTTGATCGAGTTGATCCACCGACCTCTAGCCTCGAAACTGGACTGAAACGTCCGTATCCCGTTAAGGCCTCTGCCAGATGAGACCAATTTGTTTTTAAGGTTTCAATTGAGAAGCTCACTATAAATACTTAATTCTGTAGACTTAACAATGTGATTCCCAGAAGCTCTCTCTCTCTCTCTCTCACACACACACACACAACTGTGCTAGTGGAAATTCGGTGGGCTAGTAAATTTCAGAAGTTTCCAGCCTGTAGGACTAGTGCAGATTTTAAGAATTTCTCCATGCCTGCCTGCCTAAGCAGCGTGCTGTCAAACCGGAGTCGCCCACAGCATGTGTACCCGGCGCATGCCCCTCCGATAACAATTTTGGGCGGCCAAAATGGAAAACAAAAGACACTTTTAGCACGTGTTGTTTCAGTGGAACAGTCCGAACGTGTCTGGTTCGCATCATACAACACACGTTTACAGTCCGAACGTGTCTGGTTCGCATCACACAACACACGTTTACAGTCCGAACGTGTCTGGTTCGCATCATACAACACACGTTTACAGCTGATGTTACTTAGAGAGCACCATGCCGTGACATGGTTATAATACGTAACTTAATATTCGATAAATATATTTATTTTTGGCTTATTTTAGTTTTTGCGCAAACTTATCCCTTTCCATTTTTCAAAAGGTCAGTATATTTTCATTTTATTTTGCAGAATTGCAGCATCTCTACAGATTTCCCGTCTTCATCGGTCAGGAAAGAGACCATGCACCTTAGCTTGAACTGTCTAGTTCTGTCTACAGAACCATGTTAGCGTTTTCGTATTGCATCATCGCCACACACACTAGGCAAGCGAGTATAAAGTCAGATGATCACTCACAGTAAACACTGACCTTTGTACAGAGTTGGCTCGCAAGCTGTCCTTTGTACAGAGTTGGCTCGCAAGCTGACCTTTGTACAGAGTTGGCTCGCAAGGTGCTGCACTTCACTCTGGGTCGCTCAGAATGATTTTTCTCAGCTGAATAGGGGAAGAGGGGGTGGTTGTTGGGGAAGACTACCAACTGGTGTCAGCCCCAGACACCAGAGGATCCCCAGGCTGCACTAAATCGCATGAAGCATTACTGTGATAAACGGAAACTATCAATTAACACACAGGTCTAGGAAAATAAGATTTTTTTCAAGAGGGAAAATAAAGAGAAAACCATCTTTTTTACAGTGAAGAGGAACTTGACATCGTGTACGACTTTCAATACCTAGGTCTACAATCAAATAATAACAATAAATTTCATGTGACACAAAAGGACCTATTTGATAGATTTTCTACAGCAATGTTCTCACTCTTAACAAAATGTAGAACGCTTCCGTTACCAACTAACTACCAATTCGATCTTTTCAAAACACGATACTACCAAAACTGACTTATGGTTGTGAAATATAAGAAACGAGTTATCCCTGAAGTTACATTTAAGATATTTTTAAACTTATTTTGAGGTTGAGAAAGTCTACCCACCACAAACATGGTTTTAGGGGAACTGGGACAGTTTCCTATAAATGTTCATGTCCTCAGCAGGATGTTATTTTTCTGCCCTAGCAATGATAGTAAACTTTCTAGCATTATCTACAGTATCATGTCACAAATGCACGTATTAAATCTAAACTCTGCAAGATCAGTTGATCCAAAAGGGGTATGGCGAAATGAACATTACACGAACTACTTGAAAATTTTACCCCTACCCAGTCTCACGACTTAGATTTCGAACACTGAACAACAGTTTTTCCACCCCAGTCACAAAGAACTCAACAAGTGCCTAGGGAGGACAGACTCTGTGAACTTTGTAACAGAAGCGATGTTGGAGACAACTTCCACTGGCTACTTTACTGCGATAACTTTAACAATGAAGGTAACGAACTCATACCTGCATATTTTAGAAAGCATCCCAATGTCTACAAATTTCACCATTTTCTTACCTCAAAAAACACAAAAGCCTTAGCTGAGACAGCTCGGTTTGTCAGAATTCTAATCAATAACGTCTCCTAATAAATACATGTACCTTTTTCAGTTCTGTACCTACACTACGGATGGACTAATCTTTCAAATACTTGTTTTATGTGTTTTTATCATTCTCCATCTATGGGTATACCCCCCTCACCCGGAGTGAAATTAAGAAAACCTTGTAAACCTTCCAACGCAGAGGTCGCCAAGAACTCTGTCCCACTGGCCCCACCGTCACACCAACCCACCTGTCGACTGTTGCGTCAGCTCGCGCAGACAGTCTTGTCATCTTCATTGATATTTTTTTTTGGAATTTCTCTCTCCCTGTGCTCGTGCGGTGTGCTGTGTGTATCGGTGTGCCTGTGTGTGGCGGTGTGCCGGTGTGCACACGCTGCAGTTGTTACACGGGCTTGCGTCAGCCAGCCAGTAAGGCTTGGGGGAGACGCAACGGCATATTACCAGTGTTAGTGCAGTGCGCCAGGCAGGGAAACATGTTGACATGCTGCACGTAAACAAACAACAGGTGGCGCGCTGGCAACTCTGCGCGCTGACACACTCACAAGTCACGTGATCAAATAAGTTGATTACGCTAAGCGGGCGTTCACCTGTATACCTCCTGATCCCTCCGTCTATACTGTGAACACCTGTATACCTCCTGACTCCTCCGTCTATCCTGCGGATCGATCGCGGGTCTATTTTTTCTCCGGCGTTGCAAGCATTGCAAAAGCTTAACCAGTCAGAAATGACAATAAGACTTCTCTCAGCAGTTGGCCACATGTCAAGACCTGATTATGCTTCGTGATCTCTGTCGTACCCACAGTATTTTACTTCGCGTTTTCTCTTTCTTTTTGCACTATAATAATACTGGTAACAACAACAACAACAACAACAACAACAACAACAAAGTAATATAAATCGCTTGAGGCCGAGCGAAGCGATGGCATGGCTGGACGGGTCAGTTGCTGCTGCCAGCTTATCTCCACGTCTGAGGACAGCACGTGGAAATGTTTGCGTAAGGTTTTTTCTTGCTTTGCGCAATACGCTCTTCTTCCATCTACATTTGGTCTGTCTGTCTCTGTCTCTCCGTTTGGTTGTGTCTGTCTGTCTCTGTCTCTCCGTTTGGTTGTGTCTGTCTGCGAATCTTCCTTCTGTCCATCATCAAGCCGGCTGACAAGTGGAGACACTGGCGCCTTTGCAAGCCTTGCCCGCGACTTTTCAAGCTTTGACCCGTCACGTGAGCTTGAAAAGCCAGTGAGCGAAAACGTGGCTTGCCTGTCTTATTGTCATGCCTGAGATCTTGTCCCTCGGGCAAGATACAGGTGTGTAGCGCTGGAAGCAGGTGAACAGAGGGCAGGCGGGGACTACAGACAGCGTCGTCTAGAGCTAGCATTCCGCCCACACCACGACCCCCTTAAGCCCCAGGTAAACAGCGCTGGCCACGAGGACAGCGTGTGATTTTCCATCACGACTCAGTGCACGGTGGGGTTAAACCCATCAATGGCCTACACGTAGGGGCGGCTGGGTGGGAGGGGCACACGAGGAAGCAGGGAGCGGGGGCTGTGTGGCGTTTAACTCACCTTTCATTGACAACCAGTGGTTTGATGCTTCTGTAAACACGACGTGCGCAGTCATCGGCGAATCGCGCCAAACAAACTCACGTAATCACAGGTACCCTTTGGTCCACACTATAACAACACTTTGGTCCACACTATAACAACACTTTGGTCCACACTATAACAACACTTTGGTCCACACTATAACAACACTTTGGTCCACACTATAACAACATTTTCTTCGCTGTATACAATAAAAAAATCGCGCGGCTGTCAGATACAAATATTCTTCGTTAGGGGTTTCTTGTTTGCCCCCCACCACTCACGAAAACTGAAGAGCTTATTTTTCCCTCGTTATTCGATCTTCCCGGGAGCGAATAGTTTTAAAAAATCCGCTATTTGGGAATAAACTTAATACAGTGTACACGGATACTAGGCCTGGAGAAATGTTGTCCCTGCCTTGCCAATCCCGACTTTAACATCAGCATCCATCCCACCATGTCCATCGATAATGGTCTGACGGCAGACGAAACCTTCCACCTCCTCCAGTGCCTTGCCCTCCAGTATGATGGGGGGGGGGTTGAGGGGGAGGGTGAATGGTGTTGATCTTGAAGATCTTGGTCTTCCCTCTGTCTTCCCAAGCCACCAGAGTTGACTGCAGCGACGTTAGTCTTTTCTGCGTCTGCTGCTGGATGTAGAGGAGGGTCAGGTGGTCAGTGAAGTCAAGGTCATCTCGTCTCGACTTTGGGTCAGCCATGGGCTGGAGTGAAGTGGTTCGACATCGGTATCTATCTCTGTGTGTGAGAGAGAGAGAGAGAGAGAGAAAGAGAGAGGGGGAGGGAGAGAGAATGAGTGTAGCTGCTATCACGTGACTCGGGCTTGCTTATCACTTGTCCATGCACGTGGGTGTCTGACGCAAGAAATTCGAGTTCGAATGTCATCTTGACTCCACCAATCACAGAGAGGACGAGGCGGCCGCGGGAAGGGGATCGGATATGATTAAAACATTTAGCCTCCCCAGAAAGCCCTGCTGGCTAACTGCAGACACATGCACGTGCACACAGACGCACACACACACACACACCCCATACAGTTGATATGTATACAGCCTGCCAGAATAGATTTCACTATAAGAAACAGGTCGCTTGATTTGCAAAACTAGCAAGATATGTAATATTTATCGTGCGGGTTTTACAGGAAGAAAATGTTTTTTTAAAGTAACTTTGTTATTTAAATACGACCCTGAAGCTGTCCACTGTGGAACTGGCATTTTAATAATACCCTGCAAACCTGTCTCGGAGTTTCTCGGAAGACTTGGGCCACGTTGGTTGTTTGACACATTGTTTGTGACGTACAGAGTCTGTGTTGGTCTTGGTCTGAATTGTTGGCTAAATTAAACTAAGTATACAACAAATGTGCAAATGAAAGAGTACAGAGAACACGGACAAAACGAAAGCCAGAGATTGAACAGAAGCCGAAAGAGATGAAAGCAGTTCGCCACTAGCATCATCAGGCATGACGTGGGATGACATGCAAAGTAGTCAGAGGACTTCTAGGTCATCACCCCCATCCTAATTCACCTGTGGAATGTTCCCGCCAGAATGTGGCCCCTGTTTGGGGTGGCAGGCAGGGGAGGTCGCTCGGCGACAAGTCCCGCCAAACAAACACAGGCTGGGCGCAGGCCTTGTGTTTAGGTTCAACGATAAATCTCTACTACCGATCTGGTGGTACTTTTCCATTCCGAGGTTGTAAACAGAAATGCAAATACAACACATCTGCCGTCGGATGAATGCTGTTCACGTCAAGAAATTATAGCTGGGTAACCAGATTAGTTTTTGGTGTCAAGCACAGAGAGCATTCGTTTGGTGTTTGTTTTGTAATGTGTCTGCTGGCTACAGGATTTCTTCTGGATGTGAGCAGATAGGGTGATGCAGACGCAAGTATTTGTGTTAACCTTGTTGCTGTATGCATTCATGATACTTTGTATCATGACGTTACTGTGTGTAGCTGTGATGTCTAATGTGCAGGGGATGGCAGAATGGACTCTGCACAACGTAGAACACCCAGGAAATAATCCTTGGCTGGCACACCTGGATTGAAACCAAACCTTCCACACGCTAGTCGGCAGCACTACCCAGGCTCCAGGCCCCCTACAGCCGTTCACCGAGTGGCAGTTGTATAGCTGCACCTGACGGTCGCCACCAGCTGCGTGGGCGCCAACAGCGAGTTGCGTGACGCCGTGCGGGAAGAGACACCGCGCTGCACGTGGCGCGTGCTGATGCAACAGCCCGCAGTCTGCCTCTCGCTGTTTGGGTTCAAACCAGTTTGAGACCAGGGAGACAGCTGTACAAAGTCTTCCCGCCTTGGATCCTGGCCACCCCGCACCAGCCGCCAACCGCCAACCGCTCACTGTTTTTCTATGTGCTTCCCCCCCTCCCCCAGCCCCGCTGGCCAACCCACGTGAAGGAATGTGGCATGGCCGGGGATGTGGTTTGCGCGTAGGACGCAGTCCGGGGAAGTGTGTGTGTGTGTGTGGAGGGGGGGGGAAGTGGGGGTAGAAATACCGTGGGTATAGGTGTTAATGGTTCTAGGGCTGCAGTCTGAAACAGGAAGTTTGCGTGCGCGTGCAGACACACAGAAGAGAGAGAGAGAGAGAGATGGGGGGGGGGAGATAGCTGCCGTGACCGCTCCTGTACCACTCTCCTTTGAAGGCAAGGAATGTTTCTTTGCTGCAAAAAGAGACCAGACTACCGCATTCACTCTCTGAAACGTCCCTTTCTTTTGGTGATCAAACTGTCATGCCACACTTGCATGGTTGCATGTAGTTACATGTGTCACGCTGGCATGTACCAGCGTGAAATGTGATGAACATGTCCTAAACTTGTTACTTAACTAAAGACTCACATCACCTGTACGTATAAACAGGTGAGGAACTGTCCCCTGACCTGTTTTAGGTTAGACTTATGTGAGGTCGGCTCAGCTCTAGAAGGGCGTGTGATGTTTAGAGTTACTAGTAATGTAATGTGAAGGCTGCTTATTAAGATGTTCTTGTTTACGGTGACCTCTGACGTACAACTGCTGTCGACTAGCCATTGCTATACATAAATTTGCTACAAGAGGACGACGCGAAACTTTACTGTGGGGTCACCGTTCTCGGTGATGTATGTGTGTGCTGGTACCACGTTATACATCGACATCGACATCTATAGTGTACTATATGGTCACACATTTTGTCATCAGTCCCCGACCACTTTAGCCCACCGAGGTCGACTTGGGAAGAGCAGCGTGATGTGTGCCGACAGCGAGATTTGTAAACAAGTTCAGCCCCAAACCTCCAAAAGTAAATAAGCGTAGAACGACAATTAGAGTACATACGACACCTACAGCAAACTGATTTCATCACCCTGTCCGCTGAGCAGACAGCAGCTAGGTGTGCCTGCACACTGCGCCACCTACACGGAGCTCTCCCCTTTTCTCTTTTCGCTGCGTCATCTGACACCAGGTCGATTCGCCTTGTGTTACACCCCTTTCCTCGCACGATTTAAATTTCTCCTCCAACCCTTCCAGCCGACCTCCGTGTGCTTACCCCTCCCCACCGCCCTGCCTAGCCCAGGTACGCTTTACGTTCACTTTGACCTCCTGCACGTGTCACCTGGCTGGACGGTGCAGTCACTCTCGGAAGAAGGGGGAGGAGGAGGGGGGGTGAAGTGAAGGAGGCCACTGATTGGTGGAGAGATTTTGAAGGGTGAGACGGTGGGACCCTGTCGGCGTGAAGCCTGGGTGCTCTGGAGGTAGTGTATATAACCCTGCCCTGGCTTTCATCATCACTCGTCTTGCACGCGCTGGTGTTGACAAACAAAGCGAAGGTCTGCGAGCGTCTGTTCCCAGCCGTTGTCCCGACAAAGGAAAGCTGTCCACGCCATCCACCAGTCATCTCGGCCGCGGGACAAGACCTGTCGCTACACTCTGGTCATCACCGTACTTTATCAGGGAAACTCGCCCTGCTTCACTCTGCAGCGTAGAGGTCGAGAGTACAGGCACCAGCGTCGCTACAACAACAATGGCAGAACTGAAGGAGGTCGTGCTTGCAGTGTTTTTGATCACAGTAAGTAGACAGACATTTATTTGGGAAACTTTGAAAATATTTACGTCTAGGTATCGAGAGATAATGAAGTGGCTTCTGTTCCTTCTGAAGACACTAAATAATAACTTGTCATCACTTCTGACACTAGAATCATCGATAAAATGATCTTATTTCTTTTAAAAACAAAAATGAAAGATATAATCAGCGTCAGATATAAACACTTTTAACGGACTTTTGTGTCCGCAATGTCAGAAAATAAATATCACAGATTTAGATGTGACTTAGACTTGTATTTTGGTGTGTCGGGAATTGTCAGAACTATAAGCATCACAAATCTAGAAGCGATTAATTAGTCTTGTATTCGATCATGGACTTGTTCTTTGCTGATATCATGCTTTATACTAAGAAATGAAACCAACGAAAATAAAACAAATTTAAAATGCACTGACAAGGTACATCTAACCTTCAGATGTAAATGACGATGTAAAGAGAAGGAGCAAATGGTTAAATGCGAATTAAATGCGAATTAAATGCGAATTAAATGTTGGCTGGGGAGACAGATGGAAGAATTTCCCCAGTTAGAAAAACTTCGCGAATTTCGTGTACGATTAAGAAGCGTGTAAGATGTAAATATTTTTCAAACATTTGAATGCAGCGAGGAGCAAAATAAACTGTTTCCACTTTAGAGATGTTACAAGCAAAAGCAAACCAAAGTGTATGTAGCTTTTCCCGATTTTACCAACAGAAGCAAATGTAGTGTTTCATTCATACAGATGTTGCGAATAATGTTCACCAAAAAAGTGATACCTTACCGCTAAACTAACATTACAGACAGTTAAACTGGTAAATGCAAACAATTTTATTTTACTAAAATGACCCCGAACTTCAAAGAAAATGCAAACTAGAAATATTTTTACCATACTAACATAATAGACCATTGCAAATGAACTGTTCCCTTCAAATGGCAAAGGCACAGAAATGCTTCGACTGAAGGCAAATGCAAAACATAATGTTTCCACTTTGCTGACATTGCAGATGACACTGATGGCGTTTGCAGCAGAAGGAAGAACTTGCGATGTGAGTAATTTGGACTGTATATTTTCTATCGATGCTTGCATGTCTTTCATTTTGCTTTCTGTTAAAAGCCTAACCAAGCGGTTGGCGCGACTGGGATGTTTTAGGTCTTTCTAAGACAGTTTGATAAATGCACAAGCAGGCACTCGGCGACACACACACAAACACACACCCTTCACACCTTATACAAGTTTGTGTGTTGACACGCACAACAGCCTTGTGTTCATTTTTACGAGTTCTGTTCATTATTGATCGCCATGGTTTCGCCTTTTGTTGATGGAAGGCATGAATTACCATTCTAACAGATCCCTTGTTGTTCTACCCCCAACAATGAATACTGCTCACCATTCTAACAGACGCCTTGTTCTGTTACCAACAGCCTGAATGCAATGAGGATGAGCGCTGTGTTAGTCTAGATGGAAGACGCGGCCATTCCAACGACAATGTCTGTGGTGAGTACAGTTTACTGTCTTCTGCCTGGCGTGTGTTAAAGGTCTTCTTCTGGCTCTCGCTTTGAAACCCTCATTCACCTACATTCAACTTTATTCACCTGCATTCACCTATATTCACCAACATTCGCCTACAGTCACCAGCATTGTTATCCAACAATAACTGGCGCAACAAGATCTGCAAACATCGCCGTCCTTGGAAAAGACATGCTCCCTTTCCCCAGTACGCGTTCTGGCTCTATTGCTGGACATGAAAACAGCTTAACGTGGCGTCCAACCCAGAGACTCGCTCTGAGCCACCGACTTCTTGTCTTCCCCCCGCCCCCATTCCGTACTTTGAAGGAAGTCGGTTAATGACAGTGAAGTCACAAGGCTGGCCACGCCCGGCCCCATTGTCCAAGCCAGTCTTCGGCAACCTGTCCACGCCTGGTACAGTGCGCACTGGTCACGTGATCAGAGGGGTGGGGGATAGAAGGGGAATATCAACAGGGAAGGCTCTAGAGGTCAGCGGGATACTGCGTGTGCATTTGCCGCCTGACCTATGGCAGCCTTGAAATGAAAACAGAAATATGCGTCTACACGTCTGCAGCTATTAGTAGCAACGGCGATGTAAATGTGTCCACATGTTGTGTGGCGACACCGAGCCGTGACCAAGCTTGGTGAATGTTTTGTTAAAATGTTCTGGCAAGAGACGGATGTCAGAAGTGTTTACCTACGCAAGCCAGCAATGTTATAAAGTTAGAGGAACTTATCACAGTAAATACACAGATAACAGCTGGCAGATAAGCTTAGAACGCATTCATACTACAGTGTTATTCTGGGTAAAAAAACTCGGTGACTGAAATGTCTAACACTGTAATAAAAATATTAATAAAGTAGGTACATGTTAACAAGCAAACAATTTAGTAAAGTGAAATAATTCAGTAACAAGAACAGAGTAAGGAAAACGCATTTCAAGGGGAGCGAAAGAGAAAGATCACGTCTGGAAGTAGCGAACTGGTCCAACATAATCAACGCCATCGATTTCATAAGACGGGGTCAGCATCTGTCATGGCATCTTGTGACCCCAAACTGTAAACTCAGATCTGCTGGACAGCTGCCTGGCTGTGTGTGGGTGTATTCCGTCACAGCCCAAGGCGGCTTGTCGTTTCCAGCGTTTCCACAGAGACATCCATGTCTGCTTAGGGTATGACGATGGCCATCACGACCTGTTTTCTGTTACAGTGCCAATGCGCTGCCTGACACGCGGGCGTAGAGGGCGCTGCCGTCACACGGCGCCTCACTTCCACTTCAACCGCCTGACGATGAGCTGCGAACCGCTGACCGTGGGCGCCTGTTACAGCTCTGGAAACAGCTTCGTGTCCCGCGAGAACTGCGACCTCACGTGCTCACCCTGGTACCGGCGGTGAACGCACGAGCCCCTAGTCCGTTGCTCGTCAGCAAACAGAGACGTCATCTTGGACGTCATTCGTAAGTGACGTCACCACAAAGCCAGGCAGAGGGCAGCACCTGGCAGAAAGCCCCGCGCGCGCCTGCTGCAGTGCCGACGAACCTCAAGCGGGCTGCCAAGCAACCAAGCAAGCAGGCAGCGGGGTAGCTAAAGCCAGCCTCCCAACAGAAGTGGTGCTTTGGTCTGTTGGGTTCCTTATTCTGTTAGCCGTGACAAGTGCCATTTGACAAGAACTCGTGACATGACAGACACACATGGCAAGCTAAGCTTTGCTCTCACACACTCACACACACACACACGTCTACTTGCTCCTGGAGGCAAAGATAGCAGCGACAGTTCGCAGTCAGTCGACAAAAGATTTTGTGAAACTGTGTGATGTTTTCGCGCAACGTGCGGTGAAATGTACAGAAATAAAAAATGTACAGGATAAGAAGGCAAACTACACGGGGTGTAGAATATGTATAGGATAAAGAACAAAATAGGATAAGGTTATTAGAAGATGCGTGAACTCTTCTTGGGCAACTCTGCTACAAACTTTTGTGAGGCTACACCTGCCTGAACAAGGGAAACTATAAGGGACCTACAGCCACGTGTGCTCTATGTGTATAGAAAATTAAATAGTTGTAAATACAGCTTGATGAAATACCGCCCCAATACCTGCAACTGAATGTTTTTATCTATTATATAACGCTGCATGGGCTGCTTTTATGCTGGTTGTATAATAGCCAAATGTAAGGCACACACTTTAAAGTTTAGAGGCTTAATTTCTCAGTGCTGTAATATGCCCTGAATAAAATAATGTATTTATTTTGTTTTTGTGGTATTTGCTGAATGTAGAAATTATAGCTAGCAAAATGTCCAAAGCAGAAATCACTTGATACCAGTCCTTACAAATTATTCTACACGAACAATGTGCTGTAAAGAAGTCTGCAGGTAGGCCTACATGCACCACACACGACTCCACAGGCGTGTCGGACAGGAAATGTGAAATTGCCTGGGGACAAATGTTTGAAGCGCTAGAACAGAGACGGGGAGGATGAAGACACGAGGGCGTGGCCATCATGGTCTACTGGGATCGTGACTTTGTACGTTTGGAAGTTACTGTACACGTGTGTGAGTCATGAGTGACAGGCACGTATTAACTGTTCTTGGTTATAACACTGGCAACTTGTTAGATACCTTTATTTTTAGTCAAAGGAGTTAATCTCGGCCTGTCCGACATGTCGCGTTAAATGGTGTGTACGTGAATAAATTCTCTCCCTGCTCAGTTCTGCTTCGCTTCCTTTGCTGCGAAATGCTTTCGGACAGTATAGAGGCTGCAGCTGGCAAGGCGAGTGCCGAGTCGGTGACGGAACACAGTGTTTCACTCCAGCTGCTGTCGCTTGTCTCGTGTTGTCACGTTTTCTTTCTGTTTTTTCTCTTTTTTTTTTGGACGATACATCTGCTGCAAAATGACTGCCACGGCCAACTGCTTACCACATTAATTAAACTAAACACCAACGATGAAGTGAATGACGCACGATGAATGATGCTGGAAAATGAAATTGGCGATACCCTCTGAGCGATGTGAGTGTTCAGTGCGAGGGTGGGTCGACAGTTCACAGAACTTAACTCTCAGATCCTAAGTCTGATGTGGAGATCGATGCAACAGGCAGCGAGCCAGGACGGAGTGGATGTATGCAGATCCGAGATGTGGCGCGAAGTGCGTGATGGACATGGCTGATTGACGGGGGAGGGCAGGCTGACAGCTCCGACCAGCGATGTCGATGAGGCGTGCAGAGGTTGAGACGCTATGACGTAATAAGACGAGGCGATGACAACGGATGACGGAAGGAAGTGAACAGCAGAACCGGCAGCCGGAACACAAACTGGAAACTGGTCGCGAGATAGAAAGATGATTTTAAGATAGAGAGATGAGAAATGAAACTGCCTCCCCTGCGAAACATACAAGTTTGCGACCTGCTGCTTGTACCAAAATTCATCTTCACGACTCTTGAAGTCTACACAACGCGAACGTAACTGTCCATCACGCTTGTCAGAGGGCGTTTCCACAACATGAAATGCAACCGCTGACATTATATGGGCCCGACAAAACAAATAGTATAAACGGTCGTACTACAAGCTTCCCCCCACACAGCTACACTCAATACACTGCTGTACATAAACAACCATTTAGGTAGGTAAGCCCACTAATCTTGTTAAAGTTTCTCAAATAAAGCGAAATTTGCAGGAAAATGTATAAGTACTGATGAAATTTAAAAACATTCAATCAATTGTGTATCAAATGGACTGCATGGGCGACTCAGCTGCTAAGACTGGAAAATCACGCAAACTGCCATGTTTGAAAAGTTATTGAAAAGGAGTGTTAAAACTACAAACCTCATATATTGGTTGGGTTATTGTCTGTACGAATGCCTTCAACCTCAATTTTTTTCAGATCACATGGAAGTAAAAAAGACAGATTGCTTTAAAAATGGATTTTGTGTAATTTGGAAAAATCACGAAAATAGTCAAAGACTGACATTGACCAAAGCCTTTCTATTTTACCGTAGGATGTCAGAAATACTTCTTTGGAAGAAGTTTCAAATGAATTCATGTCAGTTAGATAATGGACAGTCAGGTAATTTATGTACACAAATCCAGGAATGATGTTCCATGGATCAGTGACCCGCAGGTTGTTGTTGTTGTTGTTGTTGTTGGCCAAGGAACAAATTTTCCATGAAGTAAATGGATAAAAATTAACAGATAATTATGCCAAAGCATCCACACAGATGAGAGGACTGATAAAGTATTCACTTAGGCAAATATATAGTTATTAGAAAAATTGCAGGTAAACAGGAATTCGTCTGCTAGTGCAACAAAGTTATCGTCCTTGATTACCTGAAATTTAAACATAAAATAATAAACATTTTTGAGCAATGAGAAAATTTAAGCCCGTTAACTAAGCCCTATTTTTTTTTACACAGACCTGTAAACGTAGATTATTGTTATTCTGTTTGACGTGACGGTGTGTTTACTCTACCCCCACCCCCACCCCCACCCCCACCCTTTGTTTATTCAGACTAGCAGACGACACCCACAGGCCAATTCAGAAAGCAATATTTTAAGAAGACTGATATGATAAAACAAATGCAAGAAACCTAGTTTATTCGGTAAAATAATGAAATTGATGGGCTTCTAACTTAGTTTGGAGCCGATGGAGATCAAATTCTTATCGCTGCCGACACCGCACGCCAAGAACGCCGAAGTCGCCACGACTCTAGCTTGTCTCGCCGATACAGGGGTCAGACAGTTTGGTCTTCGGACTTTCCGAGACACTTTCGGGTCATATTACGTCATTTTAAACGTCATATTACACGTCATTTTAAACAGCGAAAACCCCGATCTTTTTGTGATGTATTTTGGAAATGTATTTTGAAAGCCATCATGGCTTAGTATTATAGTAGACACTGTGGGTTCAACTCAATTTTCTGGGATGATAGGACTAGAAAATAAACACGAAACTGGAATGACGGCGTAGTCCGAGGTATTAACTGTCTAGTGATACACGGATCGATCCGATTAGACGGGACTCGGACAGTCCGTGAAGCATTTTCAGGGGCTACCTGGTTTCTCTGTACCGCTAAGATCTGAAAGAAAATGGGCGCCACTAAATGTTCTGATCGACCGTGTTCCCATGTTCTCAACAAAGTAGCAGCCTTGCACATTCTCACACAAATACACAGAGACCAGAGCAAGGTAGACATTTTTACAAATTTATTCAAGCAATTTTGCAAGGCATGAGTGTCTTCTGTGATCGGTGTTTTGAAATGGGCGGAAGTGTTCGCTGCAAGTCCCAACGCCTTTCTTACCTACCTTATCTAATAAAGCGTTTCTCGCTAAACTTGCGAACTCCCAAGCAGCTTTTCACTTACCAGCTAGGCAATCAAAAGATGGCGGATTCCTTGCCATTGTTTTCGTGCTGCGAAGCCAAGCATAATGACAGTGTGGTCTTTTGTCCCCCTCCCCCCACCCCCACCCCCATCCAGTCATAGACTACCTACTCCGACTGAAACAAGCTCGCTTGTTAAGGGGAGCAACCCCATTCGCATTTGATAAAAACACAATAGCTAGTGATGCCCCTTGTTGCAAGATGCCTCTCTGACCTATCATCGCCTGGAGCCAACGCGCATCGAAACTGTCCTTCCTTCCTTTGCAAATCCTCAAGACTTTTTTGCCAACCACATAGAACTTTGGGGGGGGGGGCCAAGAGGGGAATGGGTACAATGCTCATTGTACATAAAGAATTGCATTCTATACCTGTACAATTAATTCTTTAACAATAGAATCGATTCTTTAACTAAAGAATTCTATAACTATAAAATTCATTCTGTAGCTGTAGAATGAATTTACAACTATACCATTGCAGTTCTATACAGACAGTTTATTCTAGCCAGACTACGAGCAGAAAATGTTCTACAATTCATTCTACACATAAAACTTAAGGCTGCAGCTAGACAAAACTGAAGACATAGACACCGTGAATGGCTTCCAATCATTTCATGAATGTTATTTTGAAAACGGCGTTCGGTCAGTTAAACAGCAGAAGCGGTACCGACTATGTTGCCAAATTGTTCTCAAGCAGCGTTGAGGGGTAGACAGCGGAAATAGGGGTCAGCGTGACAAGCCATGGTCTTGAAGATTCTGAAGCTGACCTGCGGTTGAACTTTTCCCGTCTCTTTTTATTTAAATGTTTCGTATGCATCCTCTGTGTGTGTGTGTGTGTGTGTTGGGTGGGGTGGGGTGGGGAGGGAGAAAGCAAACTATGGTAACCATGGTGATGCCAGCAAAAAAGAGGCAACGATGAGCGAGACATTTGCTCCAAAGTTTTTTTCCCACATCAGCAAGGAATCTTGGCAACAGCAGCAGGAAAACTTGCCCACATCAATAGGAAAACGTGACCACAACACCAGGGAAACTTGCCCACAACACCAGGGAATCATGCCCACAACACCAGGGAATCATGCCCACAACACCAGGGAATCATGCCCACAACACCAGGGAATCATGCCCACAACAACAGGGAATCATGCCCACAACAGCAGGGAATCATGCCCACAACAGCAGGGAATCATGCCCACAACAGCAGGGAATCATGCCCACAACAGCAGGGAAACTTAGCTTTGTGTTACTTGCTGGGACTTGCAGACTGGAGCAGGTATAAGTCTTCAGGCGTATCCCACCTTCCTGTACGCGTGTGTACAAGAGGTGTGTACACGAGGTGAGAGGACTGACGTTTT
The DNA here is from genome assembly GCA_004794575.1 of Lanistes nyassanus. Classification (NCBI taxonomy): domain Eukaryota; kingdom Metazoa; phylum Mollusca; class Gastropoda; order Architaenioglossa; family Ampullariidae; genus Lanistes; species Lanistes nyassanus. Next base: position 132,448 of record SMGT01013944.1, on the reverse strand, counting down.
TAGTGGGGGACGGAGAGTTGCCTCTGACACCTGTGGAAGACATTAGCCCCACCCCTAATCCCAAACCTGGCCCCTCCCCAACCCCACCCCTAACCCCTCCCCCAACCCCAACCCCCCCACCCTCGAAATAAAGTAAAACAAGCACAAGGAACGCAGTAGGTTTTCAACAGCCAAAGCCTCGCCATTTGACTCCGGACCACCGTGACTTACCTTGTTCGCTGTAAACAGAAGCTGATTTGTAACATCTCTGGATATGTAAGAACTCTTTCCCTGACTGCTACACGGACGCTACATGCGCCACTTGGGGACACTGTTCAGGAACAGGTGTGTGGGAAAAGGTCGGGCTAACGCGGCTCCTGTCATGACGTCACGGTTAGCTCCATGTCTTGGGTCCAGCGAGTTTTTGTTTTTGTTTTTTTGATAAATATGAAGGATGACACAGGGTGCAGATAATAGAAGGATTTGTCAGAGACTACAGGCAGATAAATCCACATGTAGACCTATAGACAGACCTACAGGCAGATAAATCCACATGTAGACCTATAGACAGACCTACAGGCAGATAAATCCACATGTAGGCCTACAGACAGACCTACAGGCAGATACATCCACATATAGACCTATAGACAGACCTACAGGAAGATAGATCCACATGTAGACCTATAGACAGACCTACAGGCAGATAGATCCACATGTAGACCTACAGACAGACGTACAGGCAGATAGATCCACATGTAGACCTACAGACAGACCTACAGGCAGATATATCCACATGTAGACCTACAGACAAATATATCTACATGTAGACATACACACAGACCTACAGGCAGATATATCTACATGTAGACCTACAGGCAGACTTACATGTAGACCTACAGACAGAGCTACAGACAGATATATCTACATGTAGACCTACAGACAGACTTACATGTAGACCTACAGACAGACCTACAGACAGATATATCTACATGTAGACCTACAGACAGACTTACATGTAGACCTACAGACAGACCTACAGGCAGATATATCTACATGTAGACCTACAGACAGACCTACAGGCAGGTATATCCACATGTAGACCTACAGACAGACCTACAGGCAGATATATCCACATGTAGACCTACAGACAGACCTACAGACAGATATATCTACATGTAGACCTACATACAGACTTACATGTAGACCTACAGACAGACCTACAGACAGATATACCCACATGTAGACCTACAGACAGACCTACATGTAGACCTACAGACAGACCTACAGGCAGATATACCCACATGTAGACCTACAGACAGACCTACATGTAGACCTACAGACAGACCTACAGGCAGAAAGAGAGATTTTTTTTAAATGGCGAGGTATCCATATCAGAAACTAACTTGATTGTTAAACAATATCAGCCTAAGAATCAAAGAGAAATGAAGTGGTGGTTACTGGCACCCGCCCAGCCGGCCCCTGAACTCATAATGTGGTTAGTTGCAGCATGTGCCTGACGGGTCGTTCGTTACTCAAGTGTGGGAAACATAAAGGGTATCGTGTTTCTTTTGATCCCCTGACCCAACGGTGGGTACGGAAGGACCAACAACGTCTCACTGTCCGAGGCCGCCTATAAACGCTAAATTATCAATACAACGGGAATTACTTGAAACGATCAACGTAACCGTTTGAGTGTTTCCAGTACTTCTTGTTGGACTGATAATTTGATAATATAAACGCTAATCTGTAATATAGGTGCGGCTAGGTAGAGATTTATGGGTGGTCAGAGTCGCTCTGGAACCAGAGTGGACTGAGCATCTCAGCAGGAGGCGAGGGCGAAAGGTTAACTTCATTGTGCTATGAGTGTAGTTAAAAACCTGAGGAAAAGCGGACAGGATTCATTCTTGATCATCTTCATCGTCGGAGCTCTAGATCTTGAGTCGCTTGTACATGTAGCATCTGCTAGGAAGGCCCGTCCTGTGCTCTCACAGCGACGTGAAATGTATTAAAGTTTACGAATAGAAGCGAAGACGCCTTGTTGCTGTGTTCGGAGTGGAAGGATGCGAGAGCCATTGCCACGACTGCAATTGTAACGAACCGCTACCGCTCGACCCTGTTACAATAAGATAAAGAGAATTAGTAACAGACGTAAAGAGCTAAAGAAGGTGATAAAAAGACTTCTGTAACCAACACACATGAACATCTGTACGGAACGCATTTGATCGTCTGTACCCAACACAATAGGAAGTATGAAAACAACACATATGAACGTCTGTAATAAAAACACATGAACGTCTGTATCCAACGCACATCAACATCTGTACTCAACATACATCAACCTCTGTACCCAACATACATCAACCTCTGTATTCAACATACATCAGCCTCTGTACTCAACGTACATCAACCTCTGTACTCAACATTCATCAACCTCTGTACTCAACATACATCAACCTCTGTACTCAACATACATCAACGTTTGTGCTTAACAGATCTGAATGAGGCTGAAGTTCTGACTTCTGGAGCAGTTATGATGCTGACCAGATAGGTGAAAAAATCCTTCGTAGTTATGTTCGCCTTGTTTAAGGAACATCATAATACCAGGGACAAGGTGGACAAGTACCGCCCATTCCACCACGCTGACTTGTTCTTACGATGGCTGTTCTTCATTGCATCAAGTTTGCAGTCACTGGGCCGTGTTGTAGTCGGTGCTACAGCAGGAACCCTCGCCTAAAGGTATCTGGCAGTTCGCGTGTACCCTCAGGACAAGAATGGTTACAGATAAGCGGCACTGTCTCTGGGAGACTTGGTGTAGTCGCTTGGCCGGGGTATAAATAACCGCACGTAAAGCGTGCACAGCTCCATTTTGACTTGACTGAGGACACGTTTCCAGACTGGCTTTGCACAGTGTTGCTCTAGAAACAATAATGTTTGTCAAACTAACTTTTTTCTGCCTGGCCCTGACCATGGCGCACGCCATCGTCTGCACAGAGAACATGTGTGACGGCGTGCGTTGTGCAGCTGTGACGGAGGACAACTGTGACGGCAGGATCGCTCGCAACGGTGGTTTCTGTGGCTGCTGCGACCTCTGTGTGAGACAGCTGGGTATGTGTCTGACCTGCAGCTGTGTGTGTGAGACAGCTAGTTAAGTATCTGAACTGCAGCTGTGTGTGTCTGGCCTGCAGCTGTGTGTGAGACAGCTGGGTGTGTCTGACCTGCAGCTGGTTGTGTGAGAGACAGCTGGGTATGTGTCTGACCTTCAGCCGTGTGTGAGAGACAGCTGGGTATGTGTTTGACCTTCAGCCGTATGTAAGAGACAGCTGGCTATGTCCCTGACCTGTAGCTGTGTGTGTGTGAGAGACAGCTGGGTATGCGTCTGACCTGTGTGAGACAGCTGGGTTTTGTCTGACCTGTGTGAGACAGTTGAGTATGTGTCTGACCTGCAGCTGTGTGTGTGAGACAGCTGGGTATGTGTCTGACCTGCGTAAGACAGCTGGGTAGGTATCTTACCTGCGTGAGACAGCTGGGTATGTGTCTCATCTGTGTGTGTGTGTGTTTGTGTGACAGACAGACAGACAGACAGACAGACAGACAGACAGACAGACAGACAGACAGACAGACAGACAGACAGACAGACAGACAGACAGACAGACAGACAGACAGACAGATGTGTCTCTTTATCACCTCCATATACTGCCTTCAGGTCTACAGACAAGGCAGTAGTAATAGGTATGAAACAGATAATTCGGTAACTTCTCTTGACCTTTTTGTTCCGCCATTGCGTGTAGATTGGAGGACAATCGACAAGAGAATAACGTTTATATGACAATGATCACATTTTAAAATTTGTTGCGATCGTTATTGTCTTTTTCTCTCTCTCTCTCTCTCTCTCCTTTTTTTTTGTTGTTGTTGTGTGTCATGCATTATCACCAACAACAGATTTGCCCGATGGGGTTTTTTGACAGCGAAGGGAGAGTCATGCTTCGGTACTCTACTGATGGGTATGCCCGCTACCGTGGAGTGTGGCTCGGGCTTGACCTGTGACCCACTCAGCAGGACATGTGAGGCGCTACTGCTGAGCAAGAGAGAAGGTCTGCCTGCGTATCTGTCTGCCTGCGTGTCTGTCTGTCTGCCTGTCTGCGTGTCTGTCTGCCTGCGTCTGTCTGCCTGCGTGTCTGTTTACCTGCGTGTCTGTCTGCCTGCGTCTGCCTGCGCGTCTGTCTGCCTGTGTGTCTGTCTGTGTGTCTGTCTGCCTGCTTGTCTGTCTGTCCTTTCTGATATCTTGCTCTGTTCAATCCCCAGCTGTCCATCAGCTAGGCCGACTATGGCGAATTGCTTTAAATCAAGGCATAGAATACAAACGTGTACTGCATTCCTAGGCAAAAGCTCCTACTCTCGTCTGAACACTTCTCATTGTCTCCCTGACAGAGCCCCAGACATGCTTGGAGCGTGTGCAGCAACTCCAGTCGGGCGTACACCTGCTGGGACAGTTCATTCCTACCTGTGCTGAAGACGGCTCCTATGCTGCCCGCCAGTGTCAGGGCTCTGTGTGAGTGACGTTATAAGTACGTGTGTCACACTGTGTGACGTTATATGTACGCGTGTCACACTGTGTGACGTTATAAGTACGCGTGTCACACTGTGTGACGTTATAAGTACGCGTGTCACACTGTGTGACGTTATAAGTACGCGTGTCACACTGTGTGACGTTATAAGTACGTGTGTCACACTGTGTGACGTTATAAGTACGTGTGTCACACTGTGTGACGTTATAAGTACGTGTGTCACACTGTGTGACGTTATAAGTACGTGTGTCACACTGAGTGACGTTATAAGTACGTGTGTCACACTGTGTGACGTTATAAGTACTGTGTCACACTGTGTGACGTTATAAGTACGTGTGTCACACTGAGTGACGTTATAAGCACGTGTGTCACACTGTGTGGCGTTATAAGTACGTGTGTCACACTGTGTGACGTTATAAGTACGTGTGTCACACTGTGTGACGTTATAAGTACGTGTGTCACACTGTGTGACGTTATAAGCACGTGTGTCACACTGTGTGACGTTATAAGTACGCGTGTCACACTGTATGAGTGACGTTATAAGTACGTGTGTCACAATGTGTGAGTGACGTTATGAGTACGCATGTCACACTGTGTGACGTTATAAGTACGTGTGTCACACTGTATGAGTGACGTTATAAGTACGGGCATGTCCAGTGCGTTTCACGTTCGTGTGATTGGATGTTGTCGCCACATGTGCAGTGTCTAAAGGTTATCTCTGAATGACGTCACTGCTTTGTAGGTCTTTCCAGATGTGATTTGTAGTCACGTGGCAAACGTTAGGTCTGTGTGTGGAGAAAAAAAGGGTTGTCTCTCGCAAGTTAAAGCTTTTTAGCTACTTTAGAGAAGATAGTTCTCTCTCTCTGTCAAGGTTTTCTTGAACACCCCACTACTCAGATAACTGAATACTGAATACTTGAACACCCCACTACTCAGATAACT
>SMGT01013944.1:111773-125125 GCA_004794575.1 Lanistes nyassanus | reverse complement strand
GCCTAGGGATGTCTTCGTGTCTGAGTTTGTTAACAGGGAAGTTATTATCTAATGTCAAGAATTTTAATAGCAGGCGGCAGTGAGAAGGTGGTAACACTCTGAGATAGGGTTCGGGCTTAAATGATGTTTTGAGGATTCTGTAGTTTGTATATACCTGTTTTGTGTTTAGTTCCTCGAACCAGTGTTGAATATATTGATCTTGTAAGCATCTGTCTACTTTGTTCTTAAACCATTTATCTGTTACATTCAAACTATTCTGATTTAACCATAAGCCATCCAGTCCCAGTTCTTGCAGTAATGATTTAACCGAATGAATAAAATTTGAGTGAAGCATCCCTTGTTCATGCAAGTTAAGTAACATTCTATAAACAGAACTTGAAAATTTACCATAATTATTTCCACTGATAAGTTTAAACCAAAAACAAAGCATTCTACTCTTGATATGAATGCCAACAGGAAAGTGTCCGCATTCTTCAAATACCATGCATGATGGAGTTGATTTCTTTAGTTTGAATAACATCTTATAGAATCTTACTTGTAGTTTTGTACATAGGTCAGTAACATATGGTGCCCAAACCTCACAACCATAGGTGAGGATGGGGAGTACCATTCTATCGAAAAGCTCTATCTATAAGTCTAGAGGTAGATGTAACTTACTACACCTATTTAGTAATGCAAACATGGCTGTAGAGGCCCGACCATACAGATCCTTTTGTGCGACATTGAATTTATTATAATTTACCTTCAAACCTAAATATTGGAAATCATAACATTTTCCCTTTAAAACCTTGGATTAGAAGCTTTTCCCATAAATGAATCCTGTCTATTTTATCCAACGCCTTTTCATAGTCAATAAAAGCACAATATACTCTCTATTTCTACCTAGGAAAATATCTACAATGCTATGTAGGGTAAATAGGTGATCTGCCGTTGAGAACCCAGGGCGGAATCCTGCTTGCTCATTGCCAAGGAGATTATTTCAGAACCTCGAAACCTGCGAGCAAATATCACGAACCTCAGGGCAAAAGGTCATATGATCTCAGCCACGGAGTCAAGGAGACTGCTTCGTGCCGCGTGTAAACGCTGGCGCCTTCAAGCAAAGCTTTCTTTGCTTTGAAAACCAGTAAAACTTTGAAGTATGAAATCGTCCATAACCTTTATTTGGTATTGTGTTCACTTTTTAGGTGTTTCTGTGTGGAGCAGAACGGCGCAACAATTCCAGACTACACCGCGCCCATTGGACAAGCAGCGGACATGAACTGCCGTGAGTAACTGTGGGCTTGTGTTATGTAATTCTTAGAAGTAATGTCATCACCTGTTTGCAAGAGGGTCGGACAAGCGTTATTGCCCGTTAGCATTCACAGACACGGTGAATGGTCGTCACAGACCCACCTGCTTGTTCAGCAGTGACGTTTGCTAAATAAAAGAAGGGGAGGGGAGTAGGTTCTGTTTCGGCATTTTCCTCGTGTTTCAGATTTGTCAAACAGCTTTGAATAAATTTGACAAACACAGTTTTGCTTTTCATACATTTGTCAAACACACCTTCTGCTTTTAATACATTCGTCAAACACAGCTTTGCTTTTAATACATTGGGAAATCAAAACCTTGCTTAAATACGTTTGTCAAACACAGCATTGCGTTGAATACAACTGTCAAACGCAGTTTAGTTTTGAATACATTTCTCAGTTTGTCGTAAATATATTTGTCAAACACGGCTTTGTTTTGAACACATTTGTACAAGTGCACTTTTTAAATCACAGTGGAAGAGCTGCTTGTTATTGTGTAAGCCATGAAAGGTGTACGACCTATGTGTCATATGACTGTCTTATGCGTTGTGTTATCCGTGCTTGATATGTCTGTTTTAGGATATTGATGTGTTGGTGTTAAACTTGTGCTTGATATGTCTGTTGTATTTGTTGTATGTAAGTTAATATGTTGTGTCTGCCATACACAGAGTGTGCCCGTGACAAGAACGCCTACCTACAGACCGGACTGATCGGGAAGCTGTTTTTCTGTGCCGACAACGGCAACTACCTTAAGTACGCCTGCACTGGTTCTGTGTGTTACTGCACCGACTCCCTAGGCAACCGGCTGGCTGGCTCCAGCAGTGTCAACATTGGCGACCTTGACACTCTACAGTGTTAGACGGCGCCACACGGCAGATTGTAAGGAAATGTTACAATTCTAGGAACGCGATCTTTATTTAGATTGTCATGTGACCACAATCTACAGTGTTAGACGGCACCACACACCAAATGTCAGCTGTTGTAATTTAGGAAACTGATACAAATACAAAAACACTAGATTAGTGCCAAACACTGGTTAGAAAACGTAAAATGAACCAGAGCAGCTGGGTTCAGCTGCGATCTGCCAATGTTTGATGGCTTTCCGGCAAAAACACTCCCTAACGACTTCCGGTATCTGACAGCAGTGGCTTCAACCTCCAGCAATAGCGATTTATTTTAAACGTAGACCAAGCTGACTTCTGTGTTAGACAAACGTGACAGCGTTGAGCTGCTACACAAAAAATTAAAATTTTTTTATTAGATATAATTGATAGTGTTTTATTAGACAAACGTGGCAATGTTTTATTACGCAACAATAACTGTTTTGTTAGAAAAACACTACTGTATGTTTTTAGACAAACGTAGCAGTGATTTGTTAGACAAATGTGGGAAGGCTCCACACGAAATGACATTGTTTGATTAAACATACACGCGCTAGCAACACAAACATAGACTGGTGACGAATCTTCTCTTCCAAAGGAACATCTTCTTTGACCAAAACGTTGGCATCCATGTCATTTCTTTAGAAACTTTGTAGAAAAGCTCACACACTTACCATTACTGAAAAAGGACTTTGAATAGCCCTTGCAGAATAAGTGGTACTGAAGCATTACTTTCTGCAGAGTAAGTCTTGTGATGTAGATGAAACAAGTGATGTTTTTGCAGCTGGGTTGTGACTGTCTTACTCCCTAACGATTCAACGTGACAAGAAACTTGTTTTACAGAAATCGGTTTACTGCTGTTGCCAGTAATTCGCATCTTCTTCCTCTGCATCCTGGCTGACTTTATTTTTAGAAACTTCCGTTGACATCGGAGACGCCAGAGCGTATTTACAGAAACGCCTCTACGTGGGAGAGATGTGTCTCTGACTCTGGCCTGACCTACAGGTTCAGTGAATATCTACTGGTTTTCTACTTGTCGACTAGCAGCGACCCCTCACCTATGACTGCCTGGACCTATACCACACCACCTGCCAGTAAACAGCTATCATTTGTGCTCGGCGACCTCTCATTCATTGTCTAAGAAGGATGTATGTGGGGGGGGGGGTGTCTGTCAGTGTCACGTGCACACATTTCAAACATCACGTGACAGGCGTGCTGTCTCTGTCGACTAGGATACAACAGTCAGGTTGTTTGTGAGAAATCCCCTTGGCCTTTTTAATAATACAGCAAGTCACTTCGTGTCTTCCTTTTAGAGTCTCTCTCTCTCACACACACAAACACACACACACCCATAGACACCGACACACACACACCCACAGACACACACAGGCAGGCACACACAGACACATGCAGACAGAGAATCAATCAATCAAAAGATTTATAACGGCAAGAGCACATTAATATGCGCACTTCCCGCGGAGGAAACAAAAACTGTGTGTATGTAAATACCAACAAACCCAAACAAACAAAAAAGGGGACGCATAAGACCTTGTCACAAACCGACAGTTGGGCACGACGCTAACCAATCAGGTCAGGGGACACAGGACACACATCAATCGTCAGTCCCGAACAAGAGAATGTGCGAAAAAGTACACTGTAAACAAGAAGTGTTCAAGTTATAACACTTATTTTGTTACAGAAACAGAACGCATTATTACATTGATCTCGAAAGCTTTAGTGTAAAAGTGTTCTCGTCTGTTTTCGAAAGTGTTCAAATGGCCGGAAAATGTATAAATGGTGTTTTGATAATGTTCCAAATGTGTGCCAGCAGCAAGTGTACAATCAAGTAGGGGCACTTAGAACAGAACACATGTAGCACACATCTTACACATCTACACAAACACAGTACATGTTTTGCACCTGCTTTAAGACTTTTGACCTGTAATTAGTGTTTAAAAAAATATTTACAGTACAGTATCGTAATAGAATGATTAAAGTAAAGTTAGCAATGATGCAGACAGACAATCATTTTTTACTTTTTTTTACATCTTATTTTATTTCTTCTTCCTTCACCCTCAATGGGGTATAAAGACAAGACGTAAGCAACAGTACAACAAAACAAAAAAAAGATGAGCAGAAATTCACTAGGATAAACAAACGAATCAACAATCTATCTTAAGAGGCTCGCCAGAGCTTGCAATAGAGTGGACAGAAACAAACATACAGCACAGATTATCTATTTCCACGAAAGTCTTTGAGTAGTATAAGCGGAACTACCTGCCGAAGAGATGTGTTTTCAGGGCTCGTTTGAAAACTTGCAGTGATGGGGAGTGGCGAATGTTGTAGGGAAGTCAATTCCATTGGGTGGACGGCGAGAAGGTGAACGTACGCTGTCCTTAGGTTTTTGTTCTGATGTGAAGTATTGACAGAATGAGATCATCAGAGGAGGAGCGGAGCTGTCTTGGTCAGAAGTTCACAGAGGTACGAACCCATGAGAAAAATTGAAACAGAGCATAGACAACTTGTCATCAATGCAACAGACACACACACGCGCGCGCGCGCGCACGCACACGCACAACCCCATTGCAGCCGCGTTTCTGAGACTGAATCAGCATGTCTTCTACTAGTTCATTGTAGTTTTCTGCCCTAACATTCCCGACAAAGTTTGTAGACACTGGGAGAAAAGCATTCCATGCTTGCTTCGCATCACCCTGCAGCAAGTTGTTGAACCGGTCATCTTCGAAGACCTCTCGAATCTGAGGACCCACAAAAACTCTCTGTTTAATCTCTGCCTCGCTGAGTCGAGAGAAGTTTTCATGCAGGTATCGGAAAGCTGGTGAAGTCCGGTCTATGGCTTTCACGAAGTTCTTCATCAAACCTAGTTTGATGTGAAGGGGTGGTAGCAGGAATTTGTGAGCCTCGACCAGAGCTGGGTGCTGGATATTCTTCTCTCCAACTGCTACATTTTGTCTGCGAGTCCATTCCTTCCGCAAGTAGTGCAATTCCCTTGCTCGGCTATCCCACTCACATAAACACATGCATTTTGTATATCCCTGTTTGTCACAACAATTGCGCCCAGAATCTGACTTCTGACCAGTGTCTGGTTTTGCTGAAAGATACTGGGACGGTTCATCCTCTCTACCTGGCAATGCACTACCACCTGAGCTGTCCCTCAGCCTTCCCCCAAACACAAGAGGAGGGCACATGACGTATCGCTACCTTAACTAGCCTGCCTGTCTCTGACCTGATTTACAAAAGTGATCCCTTTTCACTGCAGGTACTCAATGACTAAGCAATCAAGACCAGTCAAGCGTAACACTGTCGGCACGCTGCTTTTAACACTTAGCACGCGTGTAACTACAACACATGCACACACATTATATGGAACATATCAAAGCACACAGCGATGATATCAACAACTTAATTGCGAGGTGATGTAGTAGGTAAACGCTAACCAAAAGCACAACGCTTGTATTCGACCTACTCTGCTCTACACTAGCGCTAGCCTCAAACTGCTAACACTTGAACAACAGAAGGAAACTTTCGCCCCCTGCTTCAGACGGTTGTCTTATCCGCGGTCTTCGGTCTCCCTCCTTTACGTTCTGCAGTCCTCTCCCGCCCGGCCAACGTAGAGGTTTCCCACAGCAGAGGAACACGTGCTAGAGTCTCACATCAGTCTGGAGGTATCCAACAACGTCGCAGAGTCCCTTGCGCTATGCAACTGGTCTATTCAAGCCACGTGCTGTCGCTGCTAGACTTCCACACGTCTAGCAGAACGAGACACCTCAATTCTGCAGCTGAACCCTTCAGCCTTCAGCAGACTTGTACCACAAGGCACGTACGTCTCCCCACAGCAGCTCTTCTTCACAGGAGTTCAGGCTAACAATGTCCTCACTGTAGATTTGGCTGAAGTTGCTCTCCCCTCAGGAGATTTGGGCAGAAGATCTCCTCTCACAGGATGTTTGGGCGGAAGATGATTTGACGGTCTAAGCCAGTCCTTTTATTCTCAACTTCCGTCCATAGATCCTTTCATTGACACGCACGTGGTCAGCAAGACAATTACACATATCAACCAATCAGGCCAGAGACAGTATAAGCCACACCCCACGCCAACTACAAGGACACGCCCCTAAATGGACACCTAGAGTGGACATAGCTACCCCCTCCCCTTCCTGGTTGTTTACACCCATCGGCTACACCAAAGTCTCTGGTACTAGATACTACGCATCAGCAGCTTCCTCCAGATACGTAATCCTCCCCTGCCCAAGTAACCCGCACCTGGCCTGGCTATGGTCCCTTCCCAGCTGTGCCTCAGGGCGAGTAACACCTTACCCCTTGTTTCTAGGGCCTGCATCCCTGATCAGAAGTGTGAACGGGAACCTAACCTGGGCTGGTGATGACGTGAGCGGCTAGATGGCGGCTTGAACAAGGGGATACTAGACCTTAATTAGGGCCGGAGAGTTGAGGATGGGTCACAACTGGAATCTATGGTGTAATCTCCTTGACCCACCAGACCCCAAAACGTGACACTGTTAAAAGGACAACTACCTTCAAATCAACTCAGAGGTGCCAGCTGTACTTGTTATGCTCAATGGAATTCAGTAGCCGCTTTAAGTTATCGTATGTCTCTTTCATGTGGACAGAATGCGCCACTGGAATAGATGGAAGACGGTTTCCATTGTGGAAAACCACAGCCTTAAGACTCAGTTTCGAAGAGTCTACAAACACTCTCCATTCTTGTGGGTCATGAGTGATTTCTAAGGCATTCATGAGGCCCTCAATATCGGAACAGAATACCACATTACCTTCCCTTCTGAAGAAAGGCTCCAACTGCTGGTGGCGCTTTCGATATGAAGTAATTGTGACACCGTCTTCTAGAAGATTCCATTGTTGGAGTCTTGAACCTAGCAATTCTGCCTTATTCTTGGATAAGTCCAAATCACGAACCAGGTCATTTAGTTCTTCCTGTTATTCCGTGTGGGGTTGATGATGCACCACAGTGAAAATCTGGATCACTGCATGCTGACGGACCAGAAGAACAGGTCGGCTCACCCTCGTCCTCATCAGCTGAATCAAGAGAATATTCTGCTGGAGGTTCTGGAATAGGAAGTCCCTCACCATGTGGAACTGGTCTCAATGCAGACGGAATGTTTGGGTAGACTATTCTCGACTTCTTTTGCTTCGTTATTCCGCCTGAAAGAGGAGGAACCAAGCAGAAGTCACAGTCATTTGTGTGGTTGCTTGACTCTCTCCACACCGTGGGGACTGCAAACGGCATTGATGGTCTTTTGCCATTCAACCACTGTGAAAGCTGGGTTGTACATGTAGCACAGCATATACTCGGGGCCCAAAGCTTGTCTTTCTTGCATCCGAAGTAAAGATTTTCTTCTTCTTCTTCTTCACTTGAGAAGTGATACTTTTCTGCTGGTTGGCAAATGTCACTTCCCCACAAATATAGGAAAAATTGTCCACGGTATTAACGCACTTTCGAGGCATTAGTGTTCTGTATTGTACCTAAATGGATAAAATAATAACAGTTTTATGTAACAGTAGCTTAAACTGTATCGCACAAAGTCTGAAATATTTTAAATGCTCAACCTTTCCGACTGGGCTTTATATAGTACACTGCTGACGTCAGCTTACTTCAGCAGCTGCCTGGCAGTAGTACTGCACTGAATCAAATAATGATGCAATCAACTCTGGATGATGTGTGCCAGATGGTATTATGCAAGTTTACATCATTCTAGGCTTATTTAGGATGTTGTTACAGTCCTACTGGATAAATTTATACGGCGAAACATAGAAAATGAACTATATTAAATATCTTCAAAGCGAGAGCCAATAAAAATCTTTCATGGTCATATTCGTGTTCAGCACACCAAGATACTACAGATTAGGACTTTTTGTCCATATTGTCATTCTGATGAAACTGAACTGCATTTTTGACGACTTGCGGAAGCAGTACATCCCTATGAAGTTTTGTCGATATCCTTCCATGTCTCGATTCTCTGTACTCATTGCCGATAGCAGTCCAAGACTTACACGAAGCCTGGCTTGTTTCCTGTATAAGGCATTATAACGGAGAGGGGCAGATATACTTAGACCTCTGCAAGCTCCTTAAGTTACACGTGTGTGTGTGTGTGTGTGTGTGAGCGTGTGTGCATGTGCGTGTGCGTGTGCGTGCGGGAGTATTCTTGTTTCTTGATAGGCATGTATCGCTGTAATTGATAACTATGTACGGTATTGTCACCCCCTTGATATGGGCCGAAGGCCTAACCAATAAAATTCGTTCGTACAGATTAGGACCTTTTTAAGTCAGTAACGATTTCAGTGTTAACCAGTGTGATCAGCAATCAGACAATTACAGAGACAGTTATGCCCCCTGAACACGCTAAAGTACTCGCATGCCTTTTGTTGAAATCTTTTCTCGTAGTTCGCTCAAACCAGTCCCCTTTTGGGCAAGATATCGGGGGGGGGGGGGAATGAGTCAAGAGCAAAATGTCAAGGAAATAAAGTCTAAGTAAAAAAAAAGTCACCAGGAAAAAAAAAAGTCGACAAAAACGTCAAAGAAAGATGTCTGACTTATTTCCTCATGCATCTGTCGGGAAAAAAGTCAAATACTCGTTTTGATTGACTTTTCCCTCTACTTAATTTTCTTACCACTTTTTCTTCTCTCCTTACCCCTAGACACAGACCTACCTTACGGCTAGACACAGACCTATTTTACAGCTAGATACAGACCTACCTTACCACTAGACACAGACCTACCTTACAGCTAGACACAGACTTACTTTACAGCTAGACACAGACCTACCTTACAGCTAGACACGGAACTACCTTACAGCTAGACACAGACTTACTTTACAGCCTGACACAGACCTACCTTACGGCTAGACACAGACCTACCTTACGGCTAGACACAGACCTATTTTACAGCTAGATACAGACCTACCTTACCACTAGACACAGACCTACCTTACAGCTAGACACAGACTTACTTTACAGCTAGACACAGACCTACCTTACAGCTAGACACAGACTTACTTTACAGCTAGACACAGACCTACCTTACAGCTAGACACAGACCTACCTTACAGCTAGACACAGACCTACTTTACAGCTAGACACGGAATTACCTTACAGGTAGATACAGACCTACTTTACAGCTAGATGCAGACCTACCTTACAGCTAGACACAGACCTACTTTACAGCTAGATGCAGACCTACCTTACAGCTAGACACAGACCTACCTTACAGCTAGACACAGACCTACCTTACCGCTATACACGGGCTTGCCCTGGCCACAGACGTGGCTTGGCCAAGACAAACAAGACCTAGATAACCCGACGCTCTGTGCTGACAGTGGTAAAAGTGATGTCCGACACTGCACCTGTCAACAGGATGGGTATCTTTACATCTGTTTTACGCAGATAAGCGTCACCTGCCAATCGAAACTTTCCTTAGATTCTCCTGGTATAAATAGTAGCATGTCCGGGTCAACACGGATCCTTTACAGTCAGAGACATCACCTTTCACAAACTGTTCGGTACAGAATGAACCAGTTTGTTCAGCTACTTGTCTTCTGTCTGGTTCTGGCGCCGGCCCAGGCTATCCAATGCACGCAGAATATTTGTTCTCTCGTGCGTTGTGCAGCTGTGACGGAGGACAGCTGTGACGGCAGGATCGCCCTGAACGGCGGCTTTTGTGGCTGCTGCGACCTGTGTGTGAAACAGCTGGGTAAGTGTCTGATTTGTGTGTGAAACAGCTGGGTAAGTGTCTGACCTGTGTGTGAAACAGCTGGGTAAATGTCTGATCTGTGTGTGAAACAGCTGGGTAAGTGTCTGACCTGTGTGTGAAACAGCTGGGTAAGTTTCTGACCTGTGTGTGAAACAGCTGGGTACACATCTGACATGTGTGTGAAATAAATGGGTACATATCTGGCCTGTGTGTGAAACAGCTGGGTACATATCTGGCCTGTGTGTGAAACAGCTGGGTACATATCTGGCCTGTGTGTGAAACAGCTCTGAGCTGGGTACATATCTGGCCTGTGTGTGAAACAGCTCTGAGCTGGGTACATATCTGGCCTGTGTTTGAGAGGCGCATATGTGTAGACCGGGCAATAGGAAAGGTACATATTATCCGATTCTGGGTCGTGGCCTACTAATCTCCCAGAAACATTTCCCAGAAACAAAATTGTCTTTGTGATGTCTTAGCTTGGTCCAGTTCCCTTGTTTTAAATTTAAGAAAGGTTTTTCCTCCAAGCGGCAGTCACCTGTTTTTCTTGTAGAAACATTTCACACAGCTAAAAGCCGTCTTGAAGTGGTAGCCGTCACTACACTTCTGTTGTGTGTGGGCACAGCAAGGACCAATCATTCACCGAAGTTAACGTATATTTTGTGAAAATAAAACTGCAGGTCACATGGTGAGTTACTGTTACATGTAAACGAGGCTGAAAGTGTCCTGTGATGATAGATATTAACGAAAGATGGTGACTCGTGTAATGAGATTACATTCACGTCTGACAATGTAAAGTGGAGTCATGCAGGTAATGATGTTACATGCGAGCAACGTGAACTGGATATGTGATGGTGTTAATGTCTCGTGCAAAGATAATGCACAGCCAGGTAATGATGTTACATGTGATTAATGTTGACGAGGCATGTGATAGTGGTACTGTCAGATGTGGGTATGATATTATATTATGATAGTATGACTGTGTGATAGTATGATAGTATGATGATATGATAGTATAATACTATGATAGCGTAACCGGCACACACGTGGCACACACGGCAAAGATGGCAAAGACCAAATTACCAGTGAGCGCCGTTGGAATTACAAAAGAATCTGTTTTACGTGGGCTCAACCCCGGTGTAGGCACCCACTGACACAGGCGTCCACTACCTGACCCACTCGACTAAAACACTGAAGACGAGTGATAACAAAAATATATGACGTCTATTTTACAGCGAAAACCTTCCTCCCAAAACAACAAATATAAAAAAATGCAAGGATAAATTCACCACACACAAAAACACAATACCTAATGCACAACAGGCCACCCTTCCTTGTCTGACTTGATACAGATATTTCCTACCCAGACCCGCTGTAACGTTTTGTGGGGTGTGCTAGAATTCTAGGAAAGGAAACACGAGAAACATACGCCTAGTGCAGACCCTCACCTTTTCAACCAAAAGGTACACGGCCAGATAACTTTACACATTTATTGAACTATGAACATTAAGAATGAAAGTAGAGGAAAGAATGGTGCAATTGAACAAATACGTAACAGTGCGCGCGCGTGTGTGTGTGTGTGAGCGTGATAGCAACAGTTTGAGACACGAAACAATTGTCTGAACACTGAGTAACACAACTAGCATACAATTAAATTCATATGAGTCAATGTGCTATCGTAACAGGCTACTTGCGGAAAATGTGTTATCCAAAGCCCGGAACAGAACAGTTAATCCAAAAAAAAGAAATGTTCACATCAGGAAATGATCCGCAGAGGTAGTTCGAACACGGTATGATAGTTGACACGCTGACGCAGTTCGTAGTGAGAAGCAAATGTTCCGACTGACGAGCGCAGATCTGTGAACGTCTGTAGCAGGGTCAAAGGTGATCTGTGAGACCAGTTGAACAGTGCCAGAAGAACTTGGTAGATGGGCTTATCTAAAGATGTCAGGAACACTGGTTACGAACCATGTATTGTAATGCTAGTCCGTTGGACCTTGAGGTGACCTTGCTGAACTGACACAAGGTAACGATCAGTTTTTCATAGATTTTTGATCTATGAAAAAGGTTCACTTCCACAAGTGAATGGAGTCCGCTTGGCTGTACACTCTCAGTCTACTATTAGACTATTCCAATGAATGACAGATTCACGGCGTTGAATATCAATAGCTCGTCCGTTAGATCTTGCACCACTGAGAATCTAACATTATCTTATGATCCCCTCATAAGACATAGAAAGGTTGACACGTACTCGCTGCGGAAGTGTAACATGAACTTCCCCCGGCGGGCGATGAACTACTAATATTGTCGTACGATAGCTTGCTTCGTAGTTACACGGACACAGCCTCCGTCGTAAAACGTATAGCTAACGGCTAACCGTTGAAGACAATTTCCTTTTGTTCCTCGTCACCTTTTTTTACCAGCTATGATTCCCGAATGAGTTTTGTCGCTACACGAAGCCTACTTTCCTTCCAGTGACCGAAGAATATTCTCTCTGGAATAGCAACGCGTCTAGTTCTGTAGGAAAAACCGTTGGCAAGATTCGCAAGCTTGCACACACGTCTGACCTCTGTCACTTCTCCTCCCAAAACTCCCGAAGCGTTCAACCTCCGCCCCAAAGTTTTCTCTGTTTCCCCCAACAACACAAATCCCGCCTTTCTATTGGTCCCTTGAAGCTGATATCTACGCGTTTCTATGAAAGAACGCGTGACGTCTTTCCTTCTATGACTACACAATTTTATGCGTCATTAACGTGTCAACCCTTCAATGAAAGAAATGACGTAATACGATCTTAAAAAGAATACAATGAACAATACAGGAACTATAGCGCTGAAGAAAACCTTTAAAACGCAACACCCGCGCACGCAGTACTTTCGCAATGGTGGCAAAGAAGGACAAAGGGGGAACAAGCAAAAGCACAAAGACTGTGAAGAGGAAAAGAGAAAGAACCGAAACCAAGAATCAAAAAGAGAAAAGGAGAAAGAAGAAAAATGAGATCGAAGAAAAACTGTGGCCCTGCAAACAAATGCAAGATTCCACATGAACTAACCCAATGAGTTCCCAAGGCTAAGCATTTTCACAACACTAAAATCCCTGTACATTAGCAATCTACAAGACTGTTGCTACGCACAGCATCAATACATGATCAAATAAAATGGCATGATTAAGCGATTAAACACTTTGTCTTAATATCAAAATCAAAAGAATACTTGCCTGCGAAAACAGGGCCACAAGGCTAGTGAGACAAGTGGCACAGCCTGAAGTTGCTGCCACCACATCTTTGTTGCAAATGGCGAAGAACACGTTTCCCTCGTGACCGGAAACACGTCCGGTCGCGGTCTCGCGAGACTTCACAATTTTAATATCAATATTTTTTCTTACAAATTTCTCTTTGTACAACACCATGAAAAG
The DNA here is from genome assembly GCA_004794575.1 of Lanistes nyassanus. NCBI lineage: Eukaryota > Metazoa > Mollusca > Gastropoda > Architaenioglossa > Ampullariidae > Lanistes > Lanistes nyassanus. The sequence goes on along the minus strand of SMGT01013944.1, from coordinate 111,812 downwards.
TATTGTACATTAAACAACTATTTTTCGGGGGGGGGGGGG
>SMGT01013944.1:91595-106109 GCA_004794575.1 Lanistes nyassanus | reverse complement strand
TGTGTGCGTGTATGTGTGTGTGTGTGCGTGTATGTGTGTGTGTATGTGTGTGTATGTGTGTGTGTGTGGTTTTTTGTCTGAAGGACCCCGTTTCCAGACCAGTGCTGTGCATTGAGACAACACTGTCATACTTTAGGTCGTAGGGTTAACTGAAGATGAAGAAAGCTGTGTTCTGTATTCTAGATGGATTATTTTATCAACTTGAAAGTATTTTAATAAATTATTTGTAACAACGTATGCATTCCAAGGAAGCTTCCTTCACTCCGACTGATAGACGATGTAACTGGTGTAGTTGATCACAGACAGAACTGGTGACGCACACACGCGCACACATACGTACACACCCGCCATGCATGCAGGCACACGCACCCGCACACACACACACAAGCAGGCGTGCACGCATAGATAAACAAGCCGGGAATTTTTCGAGATAGATCATTTGCAGAAGAGACACGTTATACAAATCTTAAGATGAGAACACAGTTCATCGTAATGTGCCCTTGATAACTTCAGGTACACGGGGTAACATCACGTAGTGTAGGAAAGGGCCAAAAACAATTTGAGTAACGTGCACGCGGTCGGACTGTCGCAAGGTGGCGACATGTGTGTAGGTAGAAAACTATTATCACTGTATTACTTACAATAACTATTTGCTTATCTCTCACACACCGTGGCACGAGCCCCCATCCACCTACAATCTCCCCACAACACAAGGAATAACAGACTCCGTAATACAGTGAAAACAAGAAAGAGAATATTATTTACAGCGAGTATTTGCAGAATGAATAATAATCTAGACTCGTTAAAGGAGGATGACTTTCTGGTTGACTAACGCGTTTGATACCCCCTGCTCTGCCGTCATAACAACAAAGACACACATACCTGTTTCACTGCACACACACCATGACCACGTGAAGAACACACAACACACTCGCCTGGTAGTTTGTACCGTTCGCACGGCATAAAGAAATCTGTTTTGATCTGGAGTCCCCCCCCCCTCTGTTGTCCAAAAGACTGACGTCACAAACTCCTCTGGGCTGCTCCGTGCTACAACAAGACTCGTATCGCCGATCTCCCCTCGCGTCCTTTGCCTCTGGACACAGCTTACTGAGAGACGCAAGCGCTCTCCCTGATGTCGCAACAGTCACCGCCATGTGCGACGTTCCTCGGTCGTCCTTCGACCTTTGAACTCACTCCTAGAGCTCGGTTACAGGCAGCCCCCTGCTTCAGACGGTTGTCTGTCCGCGGTCTTCGATCTCCCTCGTTTACGTTCTGCACTTATCTCCTCGCCCGCTTATTGTAGAGGTTTCCAACAGCAGAGGAACACGAGCAAGAGTCACACACCAGTCTTGGGGGAACACCACAAGTCCCTCCGAAGAGTACCTGGCGCTAGGGAACTGGTCTACTCAAGACACGTGCCGTTGACGCTAGGCTTCCACAAGTCCAGTAGAACGGGACACCAAGACTGAACCTTTCAGCCTTCAGCAGACTTCTACCACAAGACACGTACGTCTCACAGCAGCTCTCCAGGAGAAGGTTTGGCCAAAGATACCTTTCACAGTAGTTTCGACGAAAAGGTCTTCCTCCCAGATTCTTGGCTAAAGATGATCTTCTCACAGGAGATTGGGCTAAAGATAACCTGACTGTCTAAACCAGCCCTTTTATTCTAAACTTTTCATTATCACATTCTCGCATTCACATACACGTGGTCAGCGAGACAGTTACATAGATCAACGATTCAGGAGACAGACAGCATAAGCCACACCCCATGTTAACTACAAGAACACGCCCCTGAGAGGACACCTCGAGTGGACATAGCTACTCTCCTCCTTCCTGGCAGTTCCCCCCTCTCGGCTACATCAAAGCCCCTGGTGGTCGACACTGCCCGTCGGCGGCTTCCTGATACCTAATCTCACCGTCCAACTAATCCAAACCCGCCCAGCCTGACACAGGCTCAGAGCTATAGCCCTTCCCAGCTGTGCCTCAGGGTAAGTAACACCTTGTTCTAGAGCCAGCACCCTGATTAGAAGTGTGAACAGAAACCTAACCTGGCCTGCTGATGACGTGAGCGGGTAGATGGCCGCTTGAACAAGGGGATAAAGGGTTTAATTAGGGCCGGAGGGTCGTGGATGGGTCAGGCCTAGAATCTATGGTGCAATCTTTTTGACCCACCAGACCCCAACTCGTGACACGGACACAAGAACAGTACGTTTAGCATGCAGTCTGACACGAGAAAAGTATATTTAGCATGCAGTCTGACACGAGAAAAGTATGTTTAGCATGCACTCTGACACACGAACAGTACGTTTAGCATGCAGTCTGACACACGAACAGAACGCTTAGCATGCAGTCTGACACACGTACAGAACGTTTTGCATGCACTCTGACACACGAACAGTACGTTTAGCATGCAGTCTGACACACGAACAGTACGTTTAGCATGCAGTCTGACACACGAACAGTACGTTTTGCATGCACTCTGACACACGAACAGTACGTTTAGCATGCACTCTGACACACGAACAGTACGTTTAGCATGCAGTCTGACACACGAACAGTACGCTAAGGATGCGATCTGACACACGAAAAGTACATTTAGCATGCACTCTGACACACGAACACTACGTTTAGCATGCAGTCTGACACACGAACAGAACGCTTAGCATGGAGTCTGACACACGTACAGAACGTTTTGCATGCACTCTGACACACGAACAGTACGTTTAGCATGCAGTCTGACACACGAACAGAACGCTTAGCATGCAGTCTGACACGAGAAAAGTATATTTAGCATGCAGTCTGACACGAGAAAAGTATGTTTAGCATGCACTCTGACACACGAACAGTACGTTTAGCATGCAGTCTGACACACGAACAGAACGCTTAGCATGCAGTCTGACACACGTACAGAACGTTTTGCATGCACTCTGACACACGAACAGAACGTTTAGCATGCACTCTGACACACGAACAGTACGTTTAGCATGCAGTCTGACACGAGAAAAATATGTTTAGCATGCAGTCTGACACGAGAAAAGTATGTTTAGCGCTGTGTACTTTCATACTGTCACGATCTACGTCAGGTGAGTGAGAAGTGTAGAGCACATGAGGAAAGGCAGGTTGTTAGACTGAAGTTCTAGCGACAATGTTGGTTGCCCGTACCGTGGTGAAGATGTTTCCGTATGAAAACGACACGTGATCGGACATTACAGGATCTCGTTGAGCGAACTGTAGTAGTGCAAGAGGTCACCTAGTTCACAGTTGCACCACTCCGATTATATGTGAAATACAAAAATACAGAAAATACTGATGGTGAAATTTCATTTTGTCCCTAACAACAACACAGTATTTGTTAACATATCAGAAGAACTATGTGTAAGTGTTGAGCAGTAGTAGTGCACTTATTGTATAGTGAAATGACAGGAGACCAGAAAACTGAAATACTAAATAGCATTTACTGAAATCAAAGCCCGCAGCGAAAAGGACGCTACAGACAGCAGGAACAAGAGTACAACAGCTGCATTCATGTCAGTTATCGGAGCAACAGAACAATGAAGGCTGGGGACCCAACCTGGCAGTATGATCTTACATGGGAAAGCAGCCAGGGGGTTCAAGCTGTCGGTGGGGAGGGGTGGGGGATTGGAGGGCAGTGTAGCGCATCCTGTGCCCCAAGACTTTCACAAGATACAAACAGCTGGCTTTTCCGGACATTGTGGCAATGTGTCTTTGCATTCTATTCCCACCACCGTATCTTCACAGATGCCTACACGCCCCCAACCCACCTACAAACACACACACACATACACACACATATGTACATACACACACTGACACACACAAACTGACACACACACATGCATACACTGAGACACACACATACACATGCATATATATTATACTCCTAACTTTTTCTATTTTCTATACTTTGGAGGCGGAAAGTTAAGTGGAACGTAACTGAGTAACCACAGCTGGCAAGTCAGGTCACAAACACAACACACTCTTATCGCTTCTATTTTATCTTTACTGTTCGGTGCGCCCGTCCGTCCGTCCGTCCGTCCGTCCGTCCGTCCGTCCGTCCGTCCGTCCGTCCGTCCGTCCGTCTGTCTGCCTGTCTGTGCTTTCTGAGCGCGGTGTGAAAAAGCTGAAGAGCAAACTGGTTAAGTAAACTGTTACACCATATTAACGAGTACAGAAAAGTATTACAAAAAATGGTACATAAATTGATACATGAAGTGGTAATGAGAATAGCTAATTATATCACTGGGAGTTGTTACTTGTAACATTGGAAATAACTACTTGTCATACCGCGAATACCTCCCTGTAACACCGCGAATACCTCCCTGTAACACCGCGAATACCTCCCTGTCACACCGCGAATACCGACTTCTAATACCAGAAATGCTACATAAAGTGGCTCATAAAATAGTTTACAAAATCCTCAATGTCTTGTGACGCTGTACAAGAAAGTTGTTCATAAATATTCTTACATCAGGAAGTTCCTGGTATAGAGGGATTTACGGTGAGGTCATCAGACGCCATGTTGGCTGCCAATAAACTGGATATGACGTACCAGTCCAATGTATTTACACTGTCCTGCAAAAGAAGTTCCCTTCTTCTCTAAGTAATTAGAAATAAAGGTAAAAAGGGCCAGGGGCGGTGATTTCATTTACAACAGCCAGCTTGACGTCTCATGCAGTCTTGGCTAGTACACACTTCATGGTCGCGGTAAGCGGAACCTAAACGGAGTGAAGCCCCTCTGTCGGGTGTTACATATGTTGGAACGGTAAGCAAGTACAGTTCTATTTCCACTGTGTGTAATTAAGCTGTATGCCAACTCGCATGGCCTCATACAAAATGTAGCAGGTTGTTTGCGGCTGCTCTACGCACATCACATGCATCCCGTCCAGCAGGCACGCCCACTAGACTTCACATGTAGCGCCACGACAGGCCGCTGTCTTCACACACCTTATCTTTCCAGGTCACGGAAAACCCAGTCCACAGAGTGACGTGCCCTCCCCACAGACTTGCTGTTGTCCAGAGAGAGAAAGAATAAAAAATGGCAACAAGTTTTAGTGGGGGTCACATCAAGTCACTTCCGGCATCGGTAACCATCACTTCCAACACCAGCGATAGTTAAAAATACTTTCCGAAGATCTGCAGTTTGCCGGCAGATTGTTTATGAAATACGCTGATTTTTAGAGACACACCCACCATGTGTACTTCACGACGAAACTGTATTCAACTTTACAAAGTGGGCGCCTAAATGGAGATTGTAAATGCAGGGTGCAAATGTCGGCTGTAAATGCAGACAGGAACGATGTACAAGAAGAAGACAGGTTAAGGTCTGCAGGCCCTCGATCTTCTCTTGTTCTTAAAGATTACCGGACACCCAAAACACTTTTCTAAAAGAATTACGGGATACACGAATTGCTTGGCTGAAAACATTACCAGACAAGCGAAACACTTTGCAGTCAGACATGTACAGACATGTACAGTCAGACATTTCGAAAAGAACAGGTTCTCAGCCTGAGACGTAAATGAGATCAGCGTCTTCATACAACTTAGTTCCAGGGAGCCATTAATTGAAACATATTTCTCTGGTGAATTCCTGAATGCCTTTCTTTTTACAGAAGAAATCAGTAAAAGATGTTTTTGCTACTCATGCAGTCAGTGCAAATGTCCGAAACTAAACATTTCAAAGCCCTTCTTTGCTTTCTGAGGAAAAGAAAATCCCTGAGAAAAACAGTCAAAACAAAGTATGACGTCAGCGATAAGAGTCACGTGACTGGTGTTTTGTCCCCATCCGTAGGAGTTCCGGTAGACAAGAGGTCAGACAAAATATCTATTTAACTGGCTGGGAGCAGAACATCAACAGTTCGACAGAGCTGCCAGCAGGGTCAGGGGTCACCCCAGCGTACAGCGACTTCAGTCTTGGCTGTTGGATTTCCGATTTCCGTCTTCGTGATGATGCTTCTCCTCGCTGTTGTCTCCATTGCTGTAGCGCACGCGCACGCGACAGTGTGCGGGCCGGACATCTGCTCGCAGGTTGACTGCCAGCCTGTCACCGAGGAGACGTGTGTCCGTGGGCGAATCATCAAAAATACCGGCTTCTGCGGGTGTTGTGATGCGTGCGACCACACCCTGGGTGAGCCTTTGTGTTTCCTTTGTTGTTTTTTGGGGGAAAGTGCTTCCACCTCGCGGTGATTTCGCACTGAAGGGGAGGGGAGATAGGTGTGGGGAAAGGGGAAGGGGTCTGTGGTTTGGTACTGGTGGTGGCTTTGTGTGTTCCCGCTGGCTGGCCTTCTCCTGGTGCACTGATGATGGCTTGAGTAGCTGGAGTGGTGGAGTTTTCGCTGGTCAGACCTACCGCCGCTGCATCCCTACATTCTTTTTATCTCTACCGCTAAGGCGCTTTGTGTTACATTAGTTTACTTTGATGTAGTCTGTTTTTATTTTTAGTGTTTTACCAGTAACCTTTGTCCTATTCCCATGTTGATTTTATATTGTTTAGATAATCTAACATCCAGTTGGGCATTAACTACCATTTTCTCCAACCTCCGCAGTCTCTCGCGGTCTTTCCCGACCCTCTTGTCCTCCCTGCCAGCCCGGTAGGGGTGGAGAAAGCTTTCTCCTGCTGTGCAGCCCACGCGCCACATCTACTGGCGGTGGTGGTGGTGGGTCGCATCGTTCGCAGTGGATGTTGTCCCTGCTGGCCCATCGTCCTGCCGTCCTAGTCTTGAGTTCAAGTTTCGTATCATTATTCAATTTTCATGCCCTTCCTTGCACGTTAATCTTTAGCGCATATTGCCAGACCACTTCTGATTGGGTAAAAGTGGCGAGATTAACAAGTGGGGCGCGATTAACAAGTGGGGAGGGCATTGCTGGAAAGCGCAGTGACCTCTGACCCCACTTTCCAGTAAACGGTCACAGATGTGCTGTAGTCGTCACCACCATAGAGGATGTGCCCATCGACTTCCGCTGTCCTGACGGCTGGGAGTGTGATCACGTGACACTGACTTGCAAAGAGGTCGCCATCGGCAAACGCCAAGGTAGTAGATCCTTCTCTCTCTTTCTCCGCCTCCCGCCCTCTGTGTGTGTGTGTCACTCCGTCTTCCTCTTTCTGTCCCTCCCGCCCTCTGTGTGTGTGTGCGTGCGTGTCACTCCGTCTTCCTCTTTCTGTCCCTCCCGCCCTCTATGTGTGTGTGTGTGTCACTCCGTCTTCCTCTCTCTGTCCCTCCCCTATGTCCCCCTCTCTCACCCCCACCCTCTTCCTGCGCCTTTCCACTCGCTCTCCTCTTTCCCCCTCCCCCTCTCTACTCTTCCCTGTCTGTCTACACAAAGGTACACATTATTGTAAAGAAGAACACAGCACATGCATGTGTACCTACACGCACACACACATACAAACGCACGCGTACACATATGCACACACATACAAACGCAAGTACGCACGCAGCTATCAGAGTACACGCACTTTACCGACAAAAGAGTGAAGTACACTGTCTATCATGACGTAAAGTCTCAAGGGAGATAACCCTTTCCCCGCCCCGACTTGTTCTAGCTTCCCTCCCCACAAGCTGCACAGACCACAGGCGGCGGGTCACTCGGGCTGGGGGGCTGCTGACCCGCTTCCTGCCCCAGTGTCAAGAGGACGGGACCTACTCCCCCCGACAGTGCAGGGGGTCCGTGTGAGTCAGCTGCTCCATCCCTGTTGTCTGTCTTTCTCCCCCCCCCCCCTTCAACTCCTCTTCTTCCAGCACATATGCTCGACTTCTCCCCTAGTGTAACCAGTCGTGCAACTGATCAGCTCATAGGCTCAAGCATCCATCCATCCATCCATCCATCCATCCATCCATCCATCCATCCATCCATCCACACACATGCAGGTAGGTGCGTGAATGTGTGAATACATAACGTACTTTCAGCGGTTGACACACGGCAGATAGAAAGGATGACGTCAACTGTTTGGTCCTGTCTAGGTGCTACTGTGTGGATGAAAGGGGGACAACTCTAGAAGGCTTCATGTCACCAATCGCCCAGTCAGCCGACATGGACTGCGGTAAGTCACTCGATTAACCGTCTTGTCGCGACGTCTTCGTTAAGCGGACAGATGCTTTCCGAAATCGCTCTCAGTATTCCGGTGAGGTGCGGCACACATAGAGGGAGGGCCTATGGCAACGCTTTGAACAACAGTTGTTCTTATCTGGAGGAACCTTTTACTGGGAGCCTAGGACCGTAAAGCTTGTTCCAATAAGCTTGTTGTGACAAAACCTCAGGCAACACCACCATGTGACCGATGACGTAGGCAACCCCGGCTTTTTGCCTGAAAAGTAATGAAAATCTGTTTATTGGGCTTAGACACGAGACGATCCCGACACGGCCACGAAACGATTGAAAAACGATTTAAAGTTGTGCTAAATAGTAACAAACAAGCCTGTTGTGCTGCACTGTGTTGCGGTGTAATGTGCAGTTCAGTTATTCCTACTTTGTTCCAATCACGTGCTTCTCGTTCAGTAGTTGGGCAAGTGAACCTTCGATCTGAAAACTGTTTTCTTGAAAGATTACCACTGAAACACGTGTGTGATTTTGCTTCCTGTAGTACAGGGAAGTGTTTCGCTCTCAATCAGGAAGTATTTAGTAGGAACCGCCTGTTGTGTTGTGCGCATGTTTAGAGAAGAGCGGTGATAGCAGCGAGAAAACTAAACCAGACACAGAAACAAATTAGGAAGAGATATGTATAATAAGACCGCAGGTTACAGACGATTATAGAAGACAAGACCGGATGTTACGTCATAACTAAGAAAGGAGAAAAGACCTGGGACGTGGTGAGAAAGCTTCTGTAAATACTTTTTTAAAAAAAACTCTTCAAAAGATCACAAAACGATAAGGAAATTCATAGCAATTTACACTGAGAGTCAAGGTCAATCACACAAAATAATAAGGAAATTCATAGCAAACTACACCGAGAGTCAAGGTGAATCACTAAGAATGTCGTAGACAGTAAACCAACAAGTCGGAGTAAATAACACAAAGAACGGAACAAGAAACAGAAGGTCACAGGAAACGAGACAAAAATCAACAGTACCTATGACAGTCACAGTACCTATGACAGTCACAGTACCTATGACAGACAGTCACAGTACCTATGACAGTCACAGTACCTATGACAGTCACAGTACGTATGACAGTCACAATATATACGAAAGACAGTCACAGTACATATGACAGACAGTCACAGTACATATGACAGTCACAGTACATATGACAGACAGTCACAGTACCTATGACAGACAGTCACAGTACCTATGACAGTCACAGTACGTATGACAATCACAATATATACGAAAGACAGTCACAGTACATATGACAGACAGTCACAGTACATATGACAGACAGTCACAGTACATATGACAGACAGTCACAGTACATAAGACAGACAGTCACAGTACATAAGACAGACAGTCACAGTACATATGACAGACAGTCACAGTACATATGACAGACAGTCACAGTTCCTAAGACAGCAGTTATTGTACACGTACGATGGAGGGACTGTCAGAGGGTTGTGACAGCAGTGATAACGGCGTTGATGATTATAATGATGAGGAGGAGAAGGAAGAAGAAGACGACGACGACGATGATGACGATGACGACGATGACGATGACGACGACGACGATGATGATGACGCATTGATTCTTTTGAACAGATTGCGCGCGCGACCAGTACGCGTACTTGCAGAACGGTCTGTCCGACAAGCAGTTGAACTGTACCAACAAGGACAGCTTCCTACAGTAAAGGGCTGGAATCCTCATCGGTGGCGCGCTACCGCAGGGCGAGGACACGAGCAGTGACGTCATTCATCTGGCTATGTGACGTGGACAGCTGTGGCTGACATCATGTCCTTGCACGTGCCGCGGGCTGCTGACGAAAAGAACCTAAACATGGCTAGTACGCATCGCAATATCTCAGTGTCTGATATCTCTAGTGTACGTCACAATATAACTGTCCAGTTTTCTAAAATACATCACTGTATTGCTTGTGTACATCACGATAATATTGATAGTGTACACCACAATATAACTGTCCAGTTTTGTAATGTAATCACTGTAATGCTTGTGTACATCACGATAATACTGATAGTGTACATCACAATATAACTGTCCACTTTTGTAATGTAATCACTGTAATGCTTGTGTACATCGCGATAATACTGATAGTGTACATCACAAACTGTCCAGTTTTGTAAATTAATCACTGTAATGCTTGTGTACATCACGATAATACTGATAGTGTACATCACAATATAACTGTCCAGTTTAGAAATATACATCACGATGCTGCTTGTGTACACCACACTCTCGACATTGTTCAGCACTGTGCCATCAGTGTGCAGCGCTGTGCCTGTGTGTTTATCGCGCTTTTGGCAGAGAATGAACAGTTGCGTTCGTTAAGACTGCTTCGACAGTTGGATACTGATCTGATACTAACCTGATACTAACCTGATACTAGCCTGATACTAACCTGATACTAACCTGATACTAACCTGATACTAGCCTGATACTAACCTGATGGTAACCTGATACTAACCTGATGGTAACTTGATACTAACTGATACTAACCTGATGGTAAACTGATGCTAACCTAATACTAACCTGATACTAACCTGATGGTAACCTGATACTAGCCTGATACTAACCTGATACTAACCTGATGCTAACCTGATACTAACCTGATGCTAACCTGATGCTAACCTGATACTAACCTGATACTAACCTGATACTAGCCTGACAAGCGTCTTGTCCCTGAGGTGTGATGTGTTCATGGTGTCAGATCTCAGCGAGATGCTGCTTGTTGAGCCTAGCAAGACTTGAGTGTGACTAAACAGTAACTGTCCCAGCACCTGTGCTGTGCCCTGTGAAGTGTCCAGTGTGTGTCGCTCTTGCAATCTGGAAGTGAGGGTTTGCACCAACACTGACTATTGCCACATGTCAGCAGCCCAAGTACGCATGCACGCCCAGTTAAATTCACCAACATGTACGAAAACACACGCATAGACCCAACACCGACGCACACAGCGACCTTATCTATCTCTGTCTCTCTGTCCCACTCTCTCTCTCACACACACACACACAAACGCGCACCCACCCACACACACACACATGAGGACTGGCCTAAAATTTTAAAAACCTGAGCATCAAACAGCTGGGCTGACACACAGAGCAGCTCTTGAGGCCAGGAAGTGAAAGTACTGCACACTGCCGGCAGCTGCTTTGGCAGATGATGTTTCCTTGTCGACCTCGTCGCAGGTTTCGTCTGGCCGTGGCTGACTCATCACTACCTCCTTCCTCGTCGTGTTTCATCGCCACAAGCCAGGCAAACGTTTCCCAGTCGTCTGCACGACGTACAGCAGCGAGGCCAGGCGCGACGCTCTGCTGCGGCACAAAGACGGTGGCGCCAGGTGACGGAGATGCTGACCAGCGTTGTGCGCATGTGTGCCGTGCTGCTGCTGCTGCTAAAAACCGCAGCCGCCGCACAGCCAACTGCAGGTATGGATCGCACGACGTCAGGCTGTTTTACTGGTAACCTTTGTCATCAATAGCAATCAGTAACAAGACCAGGCTGTATGTTACTGATAATCTTTGTCATCATTAGCAAGCAATATCAAGACCGTAATCACTGAGCTCTATCTTGGAACTTTGCAAACGATATTTTGAAAGATATTTTCACAAACAGTATGTCCAAAATATACGCAAAATAAACTTTATCATAGGACAAAAGCAATACAGGACCTGTCGTTTTCAGGTACGTTTTCTGCAGGTATGATAAAAATTGTCAAATCGCCATTCTCCGATCACGTGTTCTTTATACAAACGATAACAAACAAGTTACTCCTGCAGAATAAACTATCTCATGTACAAACATGCCCTTATGTAAATCCTTATACACATGTATTTATGTAAATTATTATAGACCTGTCCTTGTATATTCGTATAGATCGTTACAGACATGTCCTTGTATAAATCTTTATAGACGTTTATTCCAATAAATCATGTAGCCTTCCTTTGGACGCAGATGTGCACGTGCATCCTTCCACATATGTACATCACGCATCACACCTACATATTGCATACATCATGGGTGGGTTGGTGGGCGTTTGTTGCTTAACTGGAGTAGGCGGTGTACACATCACACATACATCGTGCCCACGTTAGATATATGTGCATGCATAGTTAGATTACGTGCGTATAGTGTATGATGAAAATGGATCACGCTGAGTCTGTTGCTTAAGGGAAACTGTCTTTTGCGAACAAGACACTCGTCATTGTCTTGCAACACGAGCAACACGCTGACAAAGTGGACCACTGTCACATTCTACCCTAGTCTGTATCAGTGCTACATCCAACGGCGCCCTTTGTGAGTGGTACAACCACACTGCAAGCGACACAACCCCAGACAATGGTTAGGCGCCGTTTGGCACCGGCTCAGGTCGCCCATGCCATGCAGGCAGAAGTCTCACAGAGTGTTGCTGCCAGACATTTTTGAGTTCACAAAAGCATCATTCACAGAGCTTTTCATCGCTTCCAAGCTACTGGACACTCAGAACTCAGTAATGGCAGATCAAGGGTCACAACCCAGCAAGAAGACAGCTCCTGGTTCTAACTGCCAGAAGACAGCGTGTTGCGACACCAAGAAATCTCCAAAATGACCTGCATGCAGCCACTTGGAGCCGTGTTTCCACATAGACCATCCGGGACTGTTTGCATCGTGCCAAATTCCAGTCCAGTCCAGTCCAGTCCACTCCAGTCCAGTCCCGCCACGATGCATCCCTCTCAACCAGGTGCAGCGCCAGACCCCCCTCCAGTGGGCCAGACGACACCTCCACTGGGGGGGTTGGGGCGGGGTCAAACAGTGGCGCCATGATGTCTTTCTTCACTGACGAGTCCAGATTTTGTCTGGAAATAAGTGAAAGGCGTCCGAGTGTCTGGAGACAACTGTCGGTGGACATGACTGGTAAGATAGTGGCAGTCTCATGGTTTGGGCTGGCGGCCTCGTCTTCAGAAGAGGCAGTGTTGAAGGTTAGAAAGGCATCATCAGACCCTTGGTAATGACCTGGCAAGGCCACATGGTTCTGGATTCATTTTCATGGATGCGATGCACCAAGTCACAGGGCTGTTTTCCAGAATAAGCTCGTGTCTCCCCTGGCCATTGTGTTCCACGGATCTTAGTCCTATAGAACCGGCATGTGACATGCTTGATAGAACTGTTTACGACATGCCTGCCCGTCCCCAAACCCTGGCAGCTATAGAGGAAACCTGGTGCCTCATCAGAGGACCATACCTCAGGCACAGCAGGACACTCTGAGGCGGTGGGGAATTGTTCTATTCGCTATGAATGACTGCAGCAGCCACCAAGCGTGGGTTATCGTGACCTTTGTTTTGACACTGAGATGTCTTTACACGTGTTTTGCATTCGTTTGATTTGCTTATCAAAATTCTGAATATTAAATCTGATTTCTTCCCTGCATGTGTTGCATTTGGTAAATAATATGATGACAGTCAAATCCTCAAATGTAAACCTGCAGGTGACTTTTCCATCGCGTTTGTCATTCTTCAGACTTGATATATACGATGTGCGGTCCTCTCACTGTCTTGCTGTCATGGCAGTAATTTCCCGCATGAAAGATCGCCGGACTGCAACTAACCATTAATCTCTCAGCATTAGGATCATAAGGCGTGTGCACACCTTAACACACATACTGGCTGCCCTGGCGATACACAAACTCCTGCCTGTGTAACAGCTACCATTTACACTCGCTCCCCGTTTGCAGAAAAAGGGAACCTGAGCCAAGCTAAACCTGACGCAGGCAAAACCGCCGTTTGGGGGGACTACCCCTCCCTCAGGACAGAACATACAGCATAAACAGATAATCAATAAATAAGAAAAACATCCACTTATCTATCCGTCAGAACGATCGGCATCTCACAGGAAGTCACTGATGTCGTTAACAGTGTCTATTATTGTCCTCTGCGTCCACTGTCGGCATCAGTGTCTGATGTCATCAGTGTCTGCTGTGTTGTGAGTTTTCAGGCGTCTAGTTGCCCTAACCAATCAGGAGGTAGAGCAAATTGTTACGGGCGACCCGATTGGTTCGACAAAATAGCCAGGAGAGACCGCGCGGTGGAGTGGGGAAGGTAGCCGGCTGAGAGCGAGGGGAACCCGCACCCCGTCCCCCGGTTGACCCGTCACCCTGAGGGGGGGGGTCGGCTGCGAGGTGGGGGCGAACCACCCTCCACGGGCTACAGACCACCACCCCGAACGGGTAGTGCGCGCTTGCAAGTCCGCGCGCAGGGCTATATAGGCAACCGACCGCAAATGTTCAGGGCCGAAATGTGAAATGCCGATTGCCGAGTTGCCGATTGCCGATTGCCGTATGCCGATTACCGTATGCTGAAGGAGGAAGGTATTACAGACAAGTACAGGCATTATCCTCGACGTGGACTGAGAACCAGCAG
>SMGT01013944.1:69468-80719 GCA_004794575.1 Lanistes nyassanus | reverse complement strand
GGGGGGGGGGGGGGGGGGGGGCTTAACACAAAGCTAACAGATGGACGAATGTTGCTTAACGTGGTGTACAGCCTCGCGAGATACTGGAATGTTTTCTGTAAAAATACTGAGTGATGTCAGTCAACTTGTAGCTGCAGTCAACACGGCCACAAGGTTTGATCACGTGGACACTAACTTGACTTGTGGGTTGGGGGGGAATGGGAGGTGGATGTGGTAATCCTGTCACTGGTCGTGAAATATGCGGCAACACCCAATGTCGTGAACGCACTCGAGGTCCCTGTGCCAGTACAAATGCTATAACGGTAATCTTTCACAAAGTGAAAAATGAAGCCACGCGACTACAACATGAGCCGCTGACGCGTTGTACTGCCGAAATACACCGACATTAAAACCTGCAGCTGTGTCTTTCTAGCGAAAAAGCTCTACAAGGTCTGACTGAACCATTTGAGCAGGATCAGAGTAACACTGTAACGTGGTCACGGTAACATAGTCACGCTACGCTGTAACAGCATCAGACTGGGACACACGGCACGACATTGCTGGGACAACATCGAGCGACGATTATGATAGACGGACACAACGACCCTCTGTTCAGTGCAAACACAATAACATGGAAAACACAATAAACGTAGTGTAAATGCAACATATTAGTGTAAACGCAGTAACTTGTTGGTGTAAATATAACGTATTTAAAGTAAACACAGCGATATTTTTATTGTCAACAACAATTATGTCTGTTTTCTAATTTTCCCGCGCGCGCATTTGCTTAAATACCTAAAACTACAAGTAAATGAACTCCCCAAAATGTGTGAGTGATCCATAGGGAGATATCAAAGATGGCGTTGTGTGTGCTTTAAGCTTTAGAAGAGCGGTTTTCCCCTCCCTGCCTTCTTCGCCCCCCCCCCACTTTCCCACCGAGCCTCCTTCCTTATTTTCAGACACCTAGTCACAGCTGGGAGGACAGGGTGGAGGGGGTGTTTCGCCAACTCTGCTTCCATGTGCGGTCAGCCTGGTTTCCCCCCCCCCCCGACTAAGCACGCCGCCTGTCGCTGACCCCCACACACGGGGGGTCAGCCCCGAGCCGTCCTCTAGGAACGCGCGTGCGCGCTGGGTGTGTGGTGTGTACGCTCAGGAGCGTCTGTGTGTGGTGTTCACACTCAGGAGTATGACGTAATAGATTTTACTGAACCCCATGTTGTTTCGGGGTTCATTCGGCGTGCACTTTATCAATAAACGACAAGTTTCTCGCTATTGATGTCATTTTTTACAGATTGAGGCATTCTTCTTTAGACAGTTTATCACGAGCAGACTGTCGCGGCCACAAAGACTTGCGTGACACAAGCTGCTATTCTGGCCCAGCTGGTGACGGCAGTGTGACGGCAGTGTGACAGCAACAGGCACCGGAAACGAGTGCTCTGTGGCAAACCGCCGCGCGGTCTGATGAAGTGCCTTGATCCCTTCTCTGAACTGCATCTACTTTTGACAAAACGTACTCAGAAGTGAACATAATGAATGAAATCCAGGCAGTCAGAAGACTGACGTCTTGACAGAAACAGTTCAGTGAACACACGCATTTGCACGTCTATATGTAGATTGCGACTGCGCATAGTCTTGCACGGGTACATAAATACATCCATACATAACATACCCATAGGCATACACACATAGGATGTAGAGGGAGCAGCGTATATCACAGGGAAAAGTTGGCATGTGAAAAGTTGTCCAATAAATTTCACAGTGTCACGATCACAGTGTCACAACACACTGTCACAACATACTGTGTCACGGTCACTTGTCGTCCTACAAACGCCACTGCCAGCCCCACCCACTATCTTGGTGGGCCGTGGAGCCATGCAGCAAGTGCGTGCAGAAGCAAATCTGATACACTTTAAACTGGTCGTGTGACCCGGTCTTTGTGACACAGCGCAAACACAAGATTACTTCAAAGATGGATACAATATTTCTGATTCTTGACAAAACTATAAATTCTGTTGCACGTAGATAAAACGTTCCTTGAGAAAACTGTTTTCGTTATACGACGTAATGTTCTTTAGGAAAACTTTGTTACTCGTGTGTACAACGTTTCTTGGAAACATTGTCCGTACATCGGAAGTATATAAATTCGGTGTGATGTACGGCAGAACTCTCGTTGGTGTGCAAACAGCTTTAGTGCTAGACATTTAGTACCAAACATGCAACACTACAGACTCAGTTCCAGACATTTAGTACCGGGCATTTAGTATCAGAGATGTGTAACCTTCTTGACCTTGCGTCAAAAATCAGCAGAGTTTCCTGACGAGGAACAGTTGCATTTTAATTCCTGAGATTTCAATTCCTTGTGGGAAATCGCCACATTTACTTGTCATTGAATGCTACTCACCAAACCTTAAGGGGCAGGGACAAGTTGGGGATGCCTACAAAAAACGAGCGTCTCTCATGCCCCATGCCAATGTGGAGTACAGCAGACGATGGATGTGGAGGGGAAACCAGTCTGGTTATTTTTACAGATGGTGGTTGCCCGTAAGTTTATTCTGTTTATCGGGGATAGCTGCACTGAGATGCCCCTTGCCGGGAAGTAGTTTTAATGTGCGGGGGATGGTGAGAGCCGCGCAGTGCTTAATTCCAGGATATAATTCTTGGCAACTCCTAGATTCGAACCAGCAACCTTCTATACGTAACTCCGAACTTCTACCGAAGAGTTATCCAAGACTCCCAGTTGCAGCCTGTGTGTTGTCTGTCATTTCAACTCTAACCGAAATCATGGCTTGGTGTTGCTCTTGTTTTCCCCTCGCCCAGTCTGCAGTCACGTGACATACATTGATCTTCAGGTTTCGGAATAAAAGCTTCAGATATGTCACGCCTTGTAAGCGTTATCGATAAAACTGTTGCGACAAAACAAGCTGATGACAGTGTACTGCAGCCTTAAGTCACAGCAACGTGCTTTGAGCTTCAGGCTTTATCAGGAAAACTCCAGCCAAGCATGACATAAAGTACAAGAGATTGTACACTGCAAAAAGAAATAAATATGAATGCGACAAAATAGTTCTATACACATAAATTGTAAAACAGTCTTATAAATATACTCCAAAGAAAAGTATATATATATATATTCTGTTTAGCGGATCCTTGCCGCGTTCTAGCGACCAGAAAGATCTCCAAAATCTCTCGAGTCTCCGCTAGACCTATGTTTAGTAACAGCTGCTTGAAACAATTAGCCCTCGCGTCTGGGGTCAGGGAGGCTCGTGCAGGTCGGGCGCTGCCCCACGGCCCATTGAGAGCCATGGACATCGCAGACACGGACAGCGGAGCCTAGAATAAACTCCAGTGTGGAAACATTTAGGGCATGTCTGCAGAAATACTCGCTGTCCTTCTGTCCGTCTTTCATTCTTTGCTCCTTCAACTTTCTGTCATTCTTTTCTTTTTTTCTTGAATTCTTTCTCTCTTTCTTTCAAATTAGTATTTTTCTTTAAATTTTGACCTTTTCAACTTAAACTAACTGTATTCAAACCAACCTTTCCCGAGGCTAATAGTGCATGTCATTTTGTCACCTGCAGGCGACTGTCAGGTGTGTCCATTCGGCTGGTTGGACAGAGCTGGCAGTGACTCCTGCTACCTGATCAACACCGACTCCACCCGCTACAAGTACCCGGATGCTGTGGACAAGTGCGAGTCCTACAGCGGGCAACTGGTCATCTTTACGGACACCGCCGAGCGGGTGAGATGCTTGTGCTGCACTGTACAAGCGTCAGGCACTGCTTTCTTTGTCGGTCGGCTGATTGCTTGGTTAATTGGTTGGACGATCGGTCATTCAGTTAGCCGGTTAACAAGCTAGCGAGCTACCTATGTAGCAAGTCGCCGTTATGTGCCATACACACGTCAGCCCTGATTAGTGCACGTTTTGGAGTTATGGCTTGCACGTGTAATATGCGTTATCAGTTTTGCATGCCTTGTAGTCGTATAATGGATTGTGTGTGTGTGTGTGTGGTTACGTCATGTCTTGTAACCGTATAACGGGTTGTGTGTGTAGTTACGTCATGTCTTGTAACCGTATAACGGGTTGTGTGTGTAGTTACGTCATGTCTTGTAACCGTATAACAGGTTGTGTGTGTAGTTACGTTATGTCTTGTAACCGTATAACAGGTTGTATGTGTAGTTACGTCATGTCTTGTAACCGTATAACAGGGTGTATGTGTAGTTACGTCATGTCTTGTAACCGTATAACAGGTTGTATGTGTAGTTACGTCATGCCTTGTAACCGTATAACAGGTTGTGTGTATAGTTACGTCCTGTCTCCGAAACGTATAGCAGGTTGTGTGTGTAGTTACGTCATGTCTTGTAACCGTATAACAGGTTGTATGTGTAGTTACGTCATGTCTTGTAATGTAAAACGGGTTGTGTGCGTAGTTACGTCATGTCTTGTAACCGTATTACAGGTTGTGTGTGTAGTTACGTCATGTCTTGTAACCGTATAACAGGTTGTGTGTGTAGTTACGTCATGTCTTGTAACCGTATAACAGGTTGTGTGTATAGTTACGTCATGTCTTGTAACCGTATAACAGGTTGTGTGTGTAGTTACCTCATGTCTTGTAACCGTATAACGGGTTGTGTGTGTAGTTACGTCATGTCTTGTAACCGTATAACAGGTTGTATGTGTAGTTACGTCATGTCTTGTAACTGTATAACAGGTTGTGTGTGTAGTTACGTCATGTCTTGTAACTGTATAACAGGTTGTGTGTAGTTACGTCATGTCTTGTAACCGTATAACAGGCTGTGTGTGTAGTTACATCACGTCTTGGAAACGTATCACGGGTTGTGTGTGTAGTTACATCACGTCTTGTAACCTTATAACGGGTCGTGTGTGTAGTTACATCATATCTCTTAGCCTTATAATGAGTTGTGCTTGTACTTATGCAATGCATGCAAACGTGTTTGTGTGGCGCATGCGCTGTGCGTTTGGTTACTTCATGTAATTTCATTCGACAATATTTTGACGTACAGTTAGTTTTGGACTTGAAACTTGTTTAAAATTTTGTGTATAACGCTATATGCTGAGGCTAAATCTATAAAGCTTCTAGTTTGTAAAGGTCAGACCAGAAAACAATCTAGGGGCTACTAAGGTAGAGTGACATTCACAGCATGAACACTTGCATCCACGTCAGCAACTCGGTGCTAGTCACACGTCTGTCGCTGACGTCAAGTCCCATGGGACACGTGACGCGAGTGAATAATTTGCAGGACTGGCTGTTGGACCGGCTGAGTGACACAACAGCGAGTTTCCCGAGTGTGGACAGCTGGTGGCTGGGTATTAAATACCAGGACAGCAAGTACTCGTGGGTAGACGACACGACTCTCGACAACTCCATCGTGTGAGTAGAGCTGACATAGGAAACACAGAACATCAAGTAACAACACGTAACAACACGTAACAACACGTAACAACACATTGCAGTAATGCTGGTCTGAAGACCTAACTGCTAAGACAAAAACTGAACTATGTATGGGCTGTGTGCATGCCACCGTCACCGTAAAATGATTTCATGTAAGTTTTGCTTGTTAAAGTAAATTACCCACATAAGAAAGATGTGTTTTAACTGCACGTGTTGGCAGTACTGGTGCATGCAGTGGTGTGCGTTTGTGTGCAGTCCCTGGGAGAAAGGCCTGCCCGGTGACTCCCAAGGCCCTTGCGTGGCCCTTGTCAAACAGTCCGTGACCAACGTTTCCTGCTCTCAGTGGTGCAACTTGCTGTGCGAGAGACAAAAGAGTGAGAACTTTTCACAACCGACTATAAAGACGTCATTTAAATAGTTGCACTTGCATAGAAGATAGCAACCAGCTCTGCCCACCTCACAGACAGTCACACGACTGATTTCCGTTTAATGACTAAATGTTTATAGTACTGACAGGTACTATGATAAGTCATGTGTCCAAGCCTTGCTGTTTCACACTAACAGTCAGACGACTTATTTCTGTATAATGACTAAATGTTCATAATACTGACAGGTGATAAGTCATGAACTTGTGTCCAAGCCTTCCTGTTTCACACAGGTGTTCCATTACAATGTGACGTGGACAGCCAATGGAATTTCGTCAACGGTTCCTGCTTTAAAATCTACTCAGACAGGCGCACGTGGCCAGATGCGAGGTAGGCCAGCTGCTGGGCAAGCTTACAGTCCTCGGTCGACTCGCCAAGCTTGTCCAGCCGTGCAACCCTGACCCACACAGGGTTACATTTCAGCTGTGGTGTATTCTCTGCTAGTGCCTTAGCGACATCTGCCACACTTTGGTCCGAAAACATGTTTCGGATCTAGTGTCTGTTGCTGTATAATGTGGACCGCAAAGGCTGTTGCTGTGTTCCTGATATTGGTTATGTTACTGATGTAGGAACACACAGACAGGGTCAGAAAATCCAATCAACTGGCTGTTACTTCTGTAATGACTGCAGGTTGTTGGCAAAATCTATCGCGGAGATCGTCGTTACTAGTTTGGCACACTAACATGGGTCGGAGAGCCTGGTATCAATGTGAACACTTTTGTGACATACATATGTCGTAAGTCTGTCTCTGATATCTGCATGTTACTGCTGTAATGAACCTTGTGATTCAGAAAACCTGTCTGACACACCGGCTTTTACTGCAAAATACTGAGTAGGACACGCAGTTGCTACAGTCTAGCCAATATAGTGTCTGTTGCTGCAATTGTTACTTGCATTACGTCAATACTGTTTGCTACTGCAATAGTTACTTGCAATACGTCAACAGTGTCTGTTTCTGCGAAGTTTACTTGCAGTACGTCAATAGTTACTACAATAGTTACTTTCAAAACTGTAATAAATCGCTTGCAATACGTCAATAGTGTTTTCACCGGAAACGTTACTTGCAATACATCAATAGTGTTTTCACCGGAAACGTTACTTGCAATACGTCAATAGTGTTTTCACCGGAAAAGTTACTTGCAATACATCAATAGTGTTTTCACCGGAAACGTTACTTGCAATACGTCAATAGTGTTTTCACCGGAAAAGTTACTTGCAATGCGTCAATAGTGTTTTCACCGGAAACGTTACTTGCAATACGTCAATAGTGTTTTCACCGGAAAAGTTACTTGCAATGCGTCAATAGTGTCTGTTGCTGCAATAGTGCAGACGTTCTTCATTATTATCACTACAGTGCGTCATATGTGACTATATGCGTACTGTGTTGCCATAGCACCACCCTGGCTTGCTGAGAATGGGGATGACGCATTGACTATGGTTTTCGTAGCTAGTAGCCCTTCTTGTGCAGCCGTTCTGTATGAAAAGAAACGGTGTGCAATCGTCATGAAGAGAATCTGACGCTGTGTTTTTCACGTGACATGACGTGACGCGATGGCGGCCTGTCTGACACCTGTTTGCGCTGTGTCACGCAGGCAGCTGTGTGAGCTCCAAGAGAGTCAGCTAGCCAAGGTCCCGTCCTTTACCTCCCACGCCGATTTGTGGGACGCAGCCAGACGCCTGTCAGTCAATCTGTGGGTGGGGCTTGAGGCCAAAAACAACGTGAGTGACGTCACATGACCTTAACCTGATCTATGAACAATAGGTTATCGTTGAGCCATTACCTGTGTGGACAGCCACAGACTTGTCTAACATGAGTCACACATGTTGTCACTAATACAGATTTTAAAAATCTCATTTTAACTACCCAGAGAAGATGGATTGTGACATTCCTGTAAAACTACGCGGATGATTTTTTGAAATGGAGCTAGTACACCCTCATAATTGTTTACTTACATTTTCTGAAAACGCAAAAACCAATGGTAATGGCGAGAATCTAATTATGTGTGTAATTTTGTTTGTCCTGTGAAACAAACCGCTACATCTCTGTCCACATTCCCACAGTCCGGCCAGGTGGAGATAGCGTGGACAGACGGCGCCACGCTAGCGGCAGGTGATCAGAACTTCTGGGCGGACGGCCAGCCCGGCCCGGTGCAGTGAGTGTTTGCTTTCTGGGCTTTCTGGGGTCATTTGAAACAGTGAGAATTCTTCTCCTTCGCCGATGTTAACTAAAATAAGAACGCGTTTTCGAGGTTTCGCATTGATCTGATTATGCGATGGAAATTATTTTCAACCTTTTTCAAAGACGATACGAAATTATAAAAGTGTTTTCCAATCAGCTAATGAAACGACGAAAGTATTTTGGTTTTGTGATGATTGGATGAATATGATGAAATGAACAGTTCATGAAGTGAATAAAGGGGTCTCTTTGCACCCCTAACCCGGAGTCGTAACTCACAATGATTTTAGTACTGGTGCCCTTAACACCGGAAGTACTGACACTTCTAACACCAGTGACAATCCAGGTATCGTCATCTTGTCCTTGAAGCTTCAGGCGTTTCCTTGGCTTATCGCCTCAAACGCTGTCACCCCAGGACACTTTTGGTTACGCTTGATTAGCTGTCTTTGTCGTTCAGTGTCTTTTAGTGTATCTTGTGGTGTGTCTTTCGGTGTGTCTTTTAGTGCGTCTAAATTCTTTTGTACTTTTATTGCTTAAAGAAGTACTCCAATTAACTTTTTTTAATGAAATGATTAAGCATCTTTAACAAATACTGGATTCGCAAACCACATGAAAAACTCGAGGCTGTTTTAGAGATATTTGACTATGAACATGAACATTTTCACCTGCCCGCCCAAATCATTCACACACTTCCTGTCCTGGGCGGAAATTAAACTGTGACTTCATGATTGTGTAAGCTATGATCGTCTGCTTGCATGTAATGGCAATGAGAGTGAACGGCTTCATGTTCTGCGAAAACAGCGATAGTCACCCTGACGCAGATTGATACGAGTGACCATGACAAAAGCACCATCAAGGATGTTAATGTTGAAAATGCGCCTTACCGGTCCAGACCATACCGATGTCCAAGTTCAGATCTCCTCGCTAAACAAACCACAACACGAGCCACACCTCACGATGGCGATCTGCAGTCTAACTCGCTGAACAATCCAAACAGACTTCTTTCTGACTGGTAAAGTGGAAGCAACGCACTAGTAACACATTGGTGGTAGATAGTTCTCAGTTGATTTTGAGTCGTTCAAAGTCGGTTTTTATTGTGCTTTAGGCACTTCAGGTCCTATGTATTAATAAGTAATAGTATTATGTGTCCTAAACTGCCTAATAAAACAACTAACTGTAATGATCACACTAAAACTCGGCTTTGAATCTGTAGTAAAGCCGTCAAGTGTACTTGGAAAGGGCTGAGATGTGTATATCCTCGGATTAAGCTAGAGTAATTAAAATGTAATTTTCATGTTGATTTATAATATAATGTCTGGTTTTAACTGAATCTGAATGTGACAGATGTTACATAGACTCTCCCACCAAATGTAGATAGATAGATAGATAAATAGATAGATAATCACCCGGTCCCATCCATTGAATAGGAGATATTGCATTCATTTCTGCCTCATTTTGTCACAAAATGAATTGTGTATAATGTCTGTGGCATCACCTCCCCTACAGACAACCTTTACTAAGGGTTTGTCCTGACTATTATATAATTATAAGCTCTCACCATAACTCATAGAAAGTTAGAACCCCTTTCCAAGATAATATTGTACTGTCAAAACTGACAGCAAATTAATAAGAAATCAGTAATATAAACCAAGATTGTGTGCATCAACAAAACAGTCTGCATATTCTTGTATGTTCTCGCTTCTGATATGCAGATCTACCGACCAGTGTGCAGGCTAGCAAGTCTAGAGGCTAGGGCTCCTTTGATGCGTGTGATTGTCACTAGATTACTGCGTGTGATTGTCACTAGATTACTGCATGCAGTTGACATCAATGGCCATGACCTTGATGGTGTCACACTGGCCCTGACAGCACATTCAGACTTGCAGTCGTAGTGGTTGCCGTCCGGTTCTCTGTGGACGGCTTGGTCTGTCAGAAGTTTTGAATGCTAGACCGGAGGCTGCCAGCAAACGTTTACATCACACATCCAAACAAATTCTCTTTTGTATACAGAGGTCCCAGACAGCAGTCTGGGCTGAAATGTAAAACGAATCTTGGAATTATTACCTGGAGCAGCGACCGAAGGCTCCTTGGCACTTGGGACCTTTGCACAAATTTAACCCATTCTCGTCGGTTTTTTTTCTGGGGGGCGAGGGGAGGGGGTCTGCAGAAAGGGAATGTAAATTATAACACCATCAGGGTAAGTGCACATTCTCCAACACCACAGCGCAACCACGTCTTTCCTTTTGGGGTCTGTTTTCTCCACGAGACGCGTACACGGCAGTGTTCAGTGCCGTCTGCTAATACATAATCGTGACGTCACGCGATCTCATTTCCGGTTTCGAGTTTGACCAGGTGAGCTTTTCCGAAAATAAATATAAATTAACCACTCGTTTTCCCGCAAAATAATGAACGCCTTGTTATTTTATTCACTTTTTGGCATCGAAATATGAAATGTTGTCTTTGATCGCATTACCTCTTTGAAAACGTTGTCTTAATCAGTCTTGTGCATGTATATGTATGCGTGCATGTGTGTATAGGCCTATATGTATATATGTGTGTATATGCGTAGAAGTACTATTATAATTATTGCATCTTATATTTTTGGCGTAATGTCAAGTGAAGTGAGCGCGCTCATTATGTCTGTGATTACGCGCTGTTCAATAATAACAATAACAGATGACTGCGCCACTCATAATGTGACAGAAACACAAGCCAGTGCATGTACATAGACGGCGCCATCCCGCGGCGTCTCAAGTCCTGGCAGCTGGGCGACTGTAACACACTGTACGGCTACGTCTGTCAGAAGCCTCCAGGTAAGGCCGCCGACAGAAGTGGGTGGGTGGGTGGGTGGTCTGGAGGCAGTTCACTCACACATGCGGCGTCAGAGTTTATGAACGTTACCTGCCGGGGGTCAAGGACCCGCCCAGCAGTACATCTCGGCTGATCCCTTATAATTATTAATGAGCACACTCCAACATCTTGTTATTTGTATTACATGCTTAATGAGCACACTCCAACATCTTAGTATTTGTATTATATGTTTAATGAGCACATTCCAACACCTTAGTATTTGTATTAGATGTTTAATGAGCACACTCCAACATCTTAGTATTTGTATTATATGTTTAATGAGCACACTCCAACATCTTAGTATTTGTATTACATGCTTAATGAGCACACTCCAACATCTTAGTATTTGTATTACATGCTTAATGAGCACACTCCAACATCTTAGTATTTGTATTATATGTTTAATGAGCACA
>SMGT01013944.1:32717-58502 GCA_004794575.1 Lanistes nyassanus | reverse complement strand
GACCAGTTGAGTTCAGTGTCTGTACTGCCCTGTAGTAATCCAGCGACCAGTTGAGTACAGTGTCTGTACAGTCCTGTAGTAATCCAGCGACCAGTTGAGTTCAGTGTCTGTACTGCCCTGTAGTAATCCAGCGACCAGTTGAGTACAGTGTCTGTACTGCCCTGTAGTAATCCAGCGACCAGTTGAGTACAGTGTCTGTACTGCCCTATAGTAATCCAGCGACCAGTTGAGTACAGCGTCTGTACAGTCCTGTAGTAATCCAGCGACCAGTTGAGTACGGTGTCTTTTCTGTGTCGCGACCAGCGAATACACTGTGTGTACTCATCATCTCATCTGTCCCGTAGCCGTGGCCGTTGGGGCACCACTGAGGACTTGGCAACCAGCATCTTCCATTTTTGTCTGTCTTCTGTCATTCTCTGGGTGTCAGGGAAGGTCAGGCCTGTCCACTCTTGGATGTTGTTTTCCCATCGTTTTCTCTGCCTGCCTCTCTTTCTTGCTCCTTGTACTGTGCCTTGCAGGATGATTTTTGCAAGTCCTGATAATCTTGACACGTGCCCATACCATTCCAGTTTGCGCTTTTTGACAGTAGTCAGCAGGTCTTCATGTTCGCCAATGGCTTTTGTGAACAGAAGAAAAGGCAGGAACTGTTGTAACTACCCAGGGGGTAACCCTACCTCGGAAGTCCCAATGGATCAGATTGAGAGAGTGGACGAGAGTCGACAGATTTGCAGTCCTGTGCATCTCAGAGCTGTACAACACGCGGACCCAGTGCTAAGCTTCTGATCATAGTTGTGGCCTCCAACCCCCGTCACACCCTTACTCCGCCATGAATGCATGACACTTGCTGTAGTGACCTTGACCAGGAAATAATTATTGTCGCATTTCACGACGGTATATTGTTTTATTCCTAGCAGATATGCTGATATTGTGTGCATTTGTTTTCAATATAAGAGATGTGTGGAAAATAGGTTATGGGTAAGCGGTTACATAGGATTTAAATATTTTAATGTCCATTAAAAACAAACCAAATGGATTTTCTGCAGAAATTACAGGAACAATTTCTTCAACCACGACCACAACAAAGCAAGGTACGTTGTCTGCAAGCAGTTCGTGTCAATGGTGTGTATTTATGTGGTCATGTGGGCAATGTGGGCATGTTGGTATTGTGGACATATATAGTCAATCTGGACATGCAGTTCAGACATTCATACATGTAGAAAGTACTGGCACGTGGACTGTGTGGAAGTGTAGACAAACAGAGCTGACGTCTGGACAGTTCATATTCATAAACCAAGCTAAGCCCGAGTCCAAGCGACTCGTTTTCAACGCTAAGCCACGAGCGAACAAAACGCAGTGACCTTGATTCCTTTCTTCCATCCTTTACTGGCTGCTGAATGCCAGACCCGTGTTACGATCGTTAAATTCTCTCGCGGCTTGGGTTTGAATGTCAGGTGTGTAGAGTCTGCCTTCAAGACGTGTGCAGTGTCAACTGTGGCGAAATCTGATCTTCACGCGTTCTTATCAAGTCGTGAGGATTGTCACGTGAGGCAAATTCTGGTTTATATATTCTGTTCAAGTCACGTGGTGTAGCAAGTGTAACAAATTGTGACTTGTCCACATTCCCCCCCCAGTCGTGTGGAGCACCAAATGCGGCGAATTTTGGGAGGAGCGGCCGGGTTCCGATATGTGCTACCAGTTTCACAGTCAGCTTCAGGACTACGCCAGTGCTACAGCGACTTGTGGGAGCTACAACGGCACGCTGGTCAGCATCAGTGACCAGGTGGAGCAGAGCTACCTTGCAGGTAAGGCGCGGCATGCTGGCCCTGGACGTGCAGAGATGGCTGGAACTAAACATACGGTCAGCTCTGTCACGTGCCTGCCATGTGATAGCACGCACACGCTTGTAAATGATGTCACAACTTGGCCTGATCGCGCACGTATGAGTGACGTCATCAATCGCTCTGTCGTCACACAGGTCGCGCTCAGTCCATGGGGGTGGGGGAGGTGTGGATCGGTGCAACTGACGTCACGGAGGAGGGAGGGTGGTACTGGACTGACAATAATCCCTTTGCTTACGTCAACTGGGACTCTGGTAAGTCCATGCATGTCCCTGCGTGTTGCGTGCGTGCTGTGCGTTTATTTGTGTGTGCGTGTGTTGATGGAGAAAGATTTGACAAGATATTCATGAGGCAATTAATAGGTTCTATTATAAGTGAAACTATTTAATAACATAGTCTGTTAGACGTGTTTCTTCTCAGTAGCCCATCGTCCTTTTATGTTGTGGACTGGATGTGGAGGAAACGTGTTTCGCTTGTTAGCTACAGTCACCTTGTGTGTACTCAGGCCAGCCTAACAATGAAGACAACAATCAACATTGTGCTGTTATGGTAACCAAGACGACGCGATGGCACGACTTCAGCTGTGACCTTAAGTTTGGCTTTATCTGCAAGAAAAACGGTAGGTCAAGAGTTGACCACTAGCCAGGGAAGTAAAACTTAATATCACAGGATGGTGACACTGGGTTATGATCAGCATCACAAGGTATTTTACCTTGCTCATTACGCCAAATTAATCTCTCTGATTTTGATTTTGCATCAAAACATCTTTATATCACGTAAATCCCAAAGGCTGGTTGACAAGTTTTCAGCTTGTTATCTGCTTCACTTGTTGATGCGTAACAATCTTTCTCAATCAGCCTCTGTTTGTCGGCTTTTTCAAAGAAAAACATTTGGCGTTTCCAAAGTTGTATAAAGTGCAAATGAAAAAATATATGGGTGTCCTGATTTCCAAGTTTGAAAGAATAGTAAACGGTTTGAACAAGTGATTGTTCGCGAATGATTATAAAGTACTTATTGTCTTTCTCCAGCCTACATCACTACAAGACAGCCTCTCTCAACAACACCTCTACCTTGTGAGTACCCGTGTAGTCCCGTCATTGTAGGTTGTGAGTACCCGTGTAAAATGTTCCATGACGTCGCTGTATATGTAGTGTGAGTAGTCATCTAACGGTGTGAATAGAGAGTCGAACAGCGTGAACAGAGAGTCCAACGATGTGAATAGTCATCAAACGGTGTGAATAGTCATGGCGTGAAGAGAAAGTCAAACGACGTAAAAATAGATGGTCAAACGATGTGAACAGAGCGTCATACATTTCAAACACTTTATGTAAAAATTTAGCGCCACTGGTATTGATTCTTCTTTACCAAACACGGGTTTTAGCACTTTTCAGTAAACGACATTTATTCATCCTCCACGCTACGTGCAGGAAAGTTTCGCACAGATCAAGGAGCGAATAGTCTCCACGTTACATGAAATACAGGAAATTCGGACCGATTTTCAGAAGTTGAAAGAGCATGCATTTAGTTATCATCTGACCATAACCTTCCTGTTTGGACTGATTAGATTTGAAAACAATATAGTAAGGTAGTCAAATATCAAATATCAAAACAAATGACTGGTACTTGGAGTGAAAACAGTAAGAACAACAGATAGTCTGTAGCAAGTTAGGACAAAAACATAATCGACGTTTCGGAGCATTGCCCCTTCGTCAGGACAAGAAAGACAGAGAGGAAACACACAAGACAAAGCAGAAACAAAGAGAGAATAACATATAGACAGTTATTTGGTGTGAGTAGAGTGGAGAAGACAGACCTGAGAACACGCGACAAAATGGCGGCCAAGATGGCCGTCATAGGGGGCTCCCAACGGGAAGGGGGAGAGTGACAGGTGAACAACTGAAGTTAGGAAAAACAAAAATGGAAAAAGTACAACAAAACAGCAAAACAAATGAAGACAATACATATACAAGGACGGAACAGGAAAAGAAAGAAATGATAAAAATATAGTGAGTAAAACAGGAGGGGGAGGGAGAGGTAGGAAGAAAGTCAAGGGAAAGGAAAGGAGGAGCGGGGAGCGGCGTGTAGTCCTTGAGGTTCAGGCCGTGGGGAGTTTATTTGGTGCCAGCCCTGGATGTGAAACAGGACTCACTGTTTCTTCCATCTGTGGCGCCCCCTTTCATTTGCCAAAAAGCGCAGACCTTCAGGTGGTCTCTGGTGTGCAGAGGGCTGTCGAAATGTGCTGCTGGTGTGTTTCTGCGCTGTTTGGCGTCAGCTTCGTGCTCTTTGAACCTCTCACTGAGGAGGGTTAAGGTTGGTGCGTCGGTTATTTACTTTACCTGTACCCTCTCCTCCCTCTTGTTGGGACTGCCCTTTGAACCCCATCTTGGCTATTTCGTCCGCCATCTTGGGCGCCATTTTGACCACCAATTTATGGCGTGCTCTCAGTCCTGTCGCCTCCTCTCTACTCACACCAGATAAGTGTGTCTATGTAATGCTCTCTTTGTGCTTTCGTTTGTGTCTTTCCTGTCCTGACGAAGGGGCAATGCCCAGAAACGTCGACTGCTGCTTTTTGTCCAAACTCGGTACAGATTATCTGTTCTTATTACCAAAATAATCAAGATTTGTGCGAACTGTCTTCCACCTCTGTGCTTGACTCGGCAGCCGGCATGCATTATGGGTGTCCCAGCGGGTGGTTAGGCTACAACTACAACTGCTACTTGACTGTCACTACACCCACCTCCTGGATGGATTCGCAGAGCAGATGCCGCGCTGCTGGGGGGGAACTTGTGACCATCAGCAGCCGCCTGGAAAACGATTTTCTGGTCACCCAGCTGCCTAAAAGTAAGTTCTTGTCATGTCGCCCGAACAATTAGGACTTTTTACTATTGAGCCCAAGACTGAGGTGCTTTCATCACCAGCTAGCCAGTTAAAAGAAAGTACCGTTACACTTAGTCATTGGTTAGATGTAAGTACATTGACTATAAGTGGACATAAATATTCTACAGCCGTAGCACAAAATGTGCTTGAACATCCCCACAGCTGACACCTGGTCTCAGTAATCGTCTGTTTAAACATGCCATAAATGTCAACGTATATAAGTAAACTTTGTGCAAATGTCCCACAGCAGTCATCTTATCTCAGTAATCGTGTATGTAAATGTCCCACACCTAAACTCAGTAATTGTGTGTGGGGGGTGGAGGGGTGTGGGTGTCCCACAGCAGCCACCTAATCTCAGTAATCTTGTGGGTAAATGTCCCACACCATTCACCTTATCTGGGTAATCTTGTGTGTTAGTGTCCCACAGCGTCAAGATATCTCGGTAATCTTGTGTGTAAATGTCCCACACCATTCACCTTATCTGGGTAATCTTGTGTGTAAATGTTCCACAAATATCGCCCTGTCTTAAAAATCTTAGGCCTTATATTACAACTCTTCTGCCAATGGCCAAAGCTCTTCCAGAGAGTATTTTCACTTTTGAATAAATGCTGTTGCCCTCTTCCAAATATCAATATTCTGCCATGATTTATAATTACTTTCTGCACGGCATTAGTTCAGTTGCACAAGTTTCAGCACATTTGCACAAGACTTTTTCCAGCAGATTGTTTTTGAAAGTTCCTTTCCCTCGATCCCACTTTGGCTTGCATTGTCATTGTGCAGCACCACTATCATTGTATACCACCCGTGGTCTTTTGACATTACCATTACGAACTGTCATTGTAAAGTACTCGTTGTAATTGTACGGTAACCTTTGTGATTGTACAACACCAATAGTCATTGTACATCATCCATTGTACACCACCCACTGTCATTGTACAACACCCATGGTCATAGTACAACACCCATGGTCATTATAAATCACCCACTGTCATTGTACAGCACCCACTGTCATTGCACAACACCCATAGTCATTGTACAGCATGCATTGTCATTGTACAGCGCCCACTGTCGTTGTACAACACCCATAGTCATTGTACAACACCCATAGTCATTGTACAGCACCCATAGTCATTGTACAACACCCATAGTCATTCTACAACGCCCACTGTCATTGTACAACGCCCACTGTCATTGTACTGCACCCACTGTCATTGTACTGCACCCACTGTCATTGTACTGCACCCACTGTCATTGTACAACACCCAGTGTCATTGTACAACACCCACTGTCATTGTACTGCACCTTACAGTAACGAAGTGTAGGCGGGTCTCAAGCTGACTAATCCTTGCCGTCGTCGATATCATAATTATAGTCATCGTTGTTATTGCCGTAGTATTATCATGGTCGCTGCTACCACCAACAACAACAACCAACCAACAACAACAACAGCAGCAACCACTAACACCACACTGCTGAGCGTTCTGCTCAAGCCGTTGAGTCTTTCACCAATCCGGTGTGAGTACCGCGTGGGTGGAGGTGAACAACGGTGATCCCGCCGTTACTGATGACGCGAACGCTAGTGGATGTGGGAGTCGATGAGGACGCCGGACTTGCCCAGTTCTTCAGATGACACATCGACGCGAAGCGACCAGACGACAGTCTAAGTTTTGTTGCTGATTGTGTTTACATTTCCTGACATCAAGGAGTTCTGCAGAAATGTAGGTATTGAACAACAAATCGGCACGTTCATCAAAGTACAGTATCGGATGTCTTATGCAGAAGCAAAATACACACATCGTTTGCCTATAATTTAGATCACTTGATAGTGTTTTGTCTTCAAACTGGATAAATTCAGCAAGCTTAGTGCCAGAATGCCAACACCAACAATCTGATTATAGAAAATATTATCTTCACAATAGCTTGTAAGGTTTCATGGAGGATGGACTACGTGTTTGCCTTATCTCGTATGACTCCGGTTAGTACGACAAGGACGTTGTTTTAGGCTGTAAAATACTAAAACTGGCCCCGGTAAAATCTCTAGGTTTAAGCACTGGGTTCTTTTTGTGTTTGGCTAGTGACTTTTTCAGTGTGGCTAGTAGAAAAGTTTAGTGACTAGCTAGCGGTTAGAAATGAAAATATGTGATATTCAGGGTTGTAACATTGGTCAGTCGGGCTGTTTTGTCGGATCTCTGTCAGGCATTATCACCTGCCAGCCAGCAGGCAATGGGCAGTTTGCCGAGTCCATGCAGATGTTTTGTTTTTGTTAGAGTTACAATCACGTTCTGGGCGATCTCCTGTCTCTCTAGTGACCACTGCAGCTTCAACACGTAAACACTTAACAGCACATGCACGTGCCTATAGAACTGACTTGTGTCCCGACGCATCACACGTCCAACTGCTGCATGGATGCACATTTCTGTGTCTGGCACTCACAGCTGTACTCTGAGACACGCGAACTGCATGGTTTGGGCAGTAAGAGAAGAGATCTCGGCATGGATTACCGTCTTATCTAAAGCTTGATTACTGCCCGCTGTCGCTCACTCGCTGACACCAGCAGCACAACCTAACTACAGCTCCTCGGACAACAAACCAGTTGATGGTTAATCTGTTGGCAGTCATCTGCAACAACGTTCACCATGACGACAGCGAGTGCCAGAGGTGGGCGGAGGGGGGTGAGTGTGACAGAAACCCCGTCTGGATGAGCCTGAACTGCAGACACGGCTGTGACATGTGTCATGTGCCCTGCGCCGACTCCCACACGCATGCGCAGTGCCGGGAGTGGGCGGCCACAGGCGAGTGTCAGGAAAACCCCAACTGGATGTTCGCCAACTGCGCTCTGTCTTGTGGCGCCTGTGACGCAGGTAGGACACTGGCCACGTGATCGTCCACAAATGAGAGGGGGAGAGAGAAGGTGGGGGAAGGGGCTTTGGTGCCGGGCGCAGGACCTGGCTCTTTGTCCCTACCCTTTGTCCGTACCTAACATCTGCGTGGCTAGAAGCATACGCACATATACACGATAGGGAAACAAGTTTATGTCTGTGCGTGAAAAGGAAAACTATCGTATCTAAATGCAGCTGACATCAAAATTAGACTTTGAAACAAAAGCTCAGCGTCGCCTCACCACAGAATGAAAGTTGTCCACGCGACTCATGCAGCCACCAGGTGTTCCTTAACAAATGGCCAATACTCCTCTGTACCTCGTACCCTGTACGTACCTCGTACCCTGTACGTACCTCGTACCCTGTACGTACCTTGTACCCTGTACGTACCTTGTACCCCGTGATGTTTTAGGCCATGACCTTCGCAAAAACCCATCCCGATTTCGCACTCAAAACCTTTTGCTCCTTCCTACCAGTGTCCAAAGCAATTATGAATACATTCTCTAACATTCCTCATTTTGGCCTCTGATGGAATAGGTACATATTGCTAGTAAAGTTTTGTAAATCTTGCTGTTCGTTTGTCTGTCTGTTCGTCTGTCTGTCTGGCTGGCTGGCTGGCCTTGACTGAAGTGTCTGGAGACAAGAAGTACTATCCACAATACAAACGTTGGTACTGGCTGGCACACAAACACAACTTTTGGCAGGTCATGGACACGTTACTTGTGCTCACAATAATGACCAACGCTGCTAATGCTCACCCTGGTGACCAACGCTGCTAATGCTCATGCTGGTGACCAACGCTGCTAATGCTCACCCTGGTGACCAACGCTGCTAATGCTCATTCTGGTGACCAACGCTGCTAATGCTCACTCGAGTCGAGCATAGTGTTAATGATCTTTGCCCTCTCGCAGCTCTCGTGGACCCTGGGATGTGGACCGGCCTTACAGACACCAAGGCGCCAGGAGCGTTCTCATGGGCAGACAACACCCGAGTGACTTTCACGAACTGGGCTGTTAACGAGCCGTCCGGTGGCGGGGTACCTGGCTGTACGACTATCTTCACCTCGGTATGTGCACGATTCTCTATGTACACGTGTGTAAAACTTTCTCAATGTACACGTGTGTAAAACTGTCTCTATGTACACGTGTGTAAAACTGTCTCTGTGTGTGTTTCTTTTGTAACGTTTGCAGGTAAAATAAAGCTAAACAGACACAGTCCACCAGGACACTCAAAAAGTCATACCTAAGACTTCAAAACGGACAATCTAGTAGCTGCCCTGCCAGATGCCTGCACTACAGGGAACAGTACTAGGACTGGTTGGCCCGGTGTCAGTATCGTGTGACTGGGTGGGGCGGAAGCCTGTGTTGTGACAGCAGTCCCACGTGTGACAGCACGTGAACTTGTCCAAACAACCACACGAAAGTCACGCCAACTACCCCTTGATACTATCTGAGGATTCTGGGAATTTTCTTTTCACTTGGCAGTCTTGTCGGTTATGGTTTAACGACAACCCCAACAAAGTACTGGCAGCGCTAGACACAACCGTATGCTGACGTATGCAATCAAGGGAGCCTACCGTACCCATACACGTAGCAAAGAGAGAGTCGAAAGTAAGGAACGTGGCAGATCTTCAAAAAAGATCTGCCATCCCTTTCTTTTAAACGACTGGACGATTTTATAGCGCTCTGTCCCCATTTGTTCTTGTTTGATTATATTGTGCACCCTGAGGATTCCATGTAATTGTCCTATGTTGTGTTTGTGTCGAATCCCAATTGTTAGTTTACGCTTAGTGAGCGAGCTGACGATATAAATTAGGGATTCGCTGTATGCACACGTGGTACACCAGGGGCTAGCCGTGTGAAGACTAGGGTCGTTTAAAAAAGATCAAAAAGATCTGCCACGTTCCTTACTTTCGACTCTCTCTTTGCTACGTGTATGGGTACGGTAGGCTCCCTTGATTGCATACGTCAGCATACGGTTGTGTCTAGCGCTGCCAGTACTTTGTTGGGGTTGTCATTTGACGGTTTATAGCGCTTTGTCCTCATTTGTTCTTGATTGGTTATGGTTTAGTTTACCTGGGTAACGAGAAGAGACGTTTATCGACCTGATGTGTAACTACATTAACATTTAAAAGCACACAGAGTTTTCTTTACGTAGACAAATGATTCGGTCTATAAGAGACAGCAATGCTAATGAAATATGAATTCCATTTCTTGGTCAACCTGTTACTTCACGTAATCCGCAGTGACTTACACAAGACCAAACTGTTTAGTTAAGAAAATACCAACACAGTCTAACTACTGACAAGTAACCTTGCCAAGAAAGTGAACTCTTTGTTCATACGTCCGGGTCACTAATTTTCAACTCCCATTCCTGTTTGTTTTAGCGACATCAACCAACAACAAAAAAAACACTGTATGTCTTCATGTTGTTCTTGTGTGGCTTAGACTGTTCCAGATGTTCCCGCGTTGCTTGGGTTGTTCGTTTTGTTCCTGTGTGGCTTGGACTGTTCATGATTTTCATGTATAACTTGGACTGTTCATGATGTTCATGTGTGACTTGGACTGTTCACGATCCTCCTGTGAGGCTTGGACTGTTCATTTTGTACCTGTGTGGTTTGGACTGTTCCTGATGCTCACGTGTGGATTGAATCGTTCATTTTGTTCATGTATGTCTGGGACTGTTCATTTTGAATAAAGAACAAATGAGGACAGAGCGCTTAAATTATCGAAAGATAACTCCAACAAAGATACTGGCAGCGCTCACATATAGCCGTATGCAGACGCCTGTGCTCAAGGGAGCTTACCGTACCTAAACACGTAGCAAAGAGAGGGCCGAAAGAAAGGAACTCTTTGCTACGTGTTTAGGTACGGTAAGCTCCCTTTGGGCACAGGCGTCTGCATACGGCTATGTGTGAGCGCTGCCAGTATCTTTGTTGGAGTTACTGTTCATTTTGTTGTGATGAAGCGGTTCGCTTCACAACTTTCCTCTCTCTCTCTTCCAACAGAGGAGCAGGTCTTTTGTTGAAGCTCGCGCTACATATTTTATTGAGTGCTAAAACCGTCTCCGTGATGGCTGCGTCCATCACATTGTACCTGTGTGCCTGTGACAGTTGATGTTGTTCCTGTGAGGCTTGCACTGTTCATGTTCTTGTGAGGCGTGGACTTTTCATGATGTTCCTGTGTGGCTTGGACTGTTCCTGATGTTCATGTGTGGCTTGCACTGTCTATATTGTTCTTGTGTGGCTTGCACTGTCTATATTGTTCATGTGTGCCTTGCACTATCTGTATTGTTCGTGTGTGGCTTGCACTGTCTATATTGTTCTTGTGTGGCTTCACTGTCTATATTGTTCTTGTGTGGCTTGCACTGTCTATATTGTTCATGTGTGGCTTGCACTGTCTATATTGTTCTTGTGTGGCTTGCACTATCTGTATTGTTCATGTGTGCCTTGCACTGTCTATATTGTTCGTGTGTGGCTTGCACTGTCAAGACTGTCCGCTTCTGTCTGGTTTTGCACTTTTCATATTGTCCAAATGAGGAAGCGGCGATGCTGAATACCAGGATAGGGAGTGGGTATGGAGTGGTATATATATATATATCACCCGTCGGGTAGGTTATTGGGAGGTAAGCTGCAATGTGAATACCAATCCTCATCGGTAGACCCAGCTGCCGGAAATTATTAGAAACAGCCCCATGCGCCAGGCGCTTACAAGAATCGCGTGAATGACTTTCGATACAGTGTAAGCGATGAGTCAGTAAGTTACAAGTGCACATCATGCCTGTGTTATTTTACTTTACCTGTAAACGTTGCAGTCACACCTGTCTCTTAGTATTACGATCTGTCTGGTTGGGAGCGGGGTATATTCTCCCCGACATGTGTATGAACTGTTTGACTTTGACTTTGCAGCTGTTGTGTGTCCGCCGGTGTGCTGTGGTTGTGTGACGTGCCTTTGACATATTTGTCTCAATCCCCAGGGCCAGTGGTACAAACGGGCGTGCAACACACAGGCGGGCTACGTGTGCAAACAACCAATGTCTGTCAATGCCCAGACCAGCATCTCGCCATTCCAGATCGGATGTCCAGTGGTGAGATGGCAGCGATGAGTGACGTTTGCGATAATGATTGACTGATCATACAGTGAGACAGTAGGCACACACACACACACACAAGCACGCACACAGACACATACGCACACAGACGCGCACATACATACACAGACACACACGCACGCCGACGCGCGCACACAGACGTGCACACACGCACACACACGCGCGCGCACGAACGCACACAGACACACGCACGGCTGACGTCGTACAAAACGCTAAGTACACAAAAAGCTGATGTCATGTGCAACAGTAGATACAAGTACATACATAAGGACATAATACCAGATGTGTATAGTGTGTAGGTCTACAGAAGGCTGGCTTCATTCGAGACAGTAGCTACACCCATACAAGGCTGGCTTCATAAGACAAAGATATACACACAGAGTGTAACACGATGCACAGCTGTATACACCAGGGCTTGCCTTTCCTGTTGATAACACAGACGTACTGTATAAAAACTATAGAATGTTTAAGACATCATTTAGGTTTGAGCCATACCTAAAGATACTTCCTGATCCTGCCCACTATATACCATTTATCAAATTTCGAACTCTTAATAATTATCGGATCAGAAATATAGAATTCAACATCTGCCCAGTTAATAAACAACCTGCTGCTGTTGTAATAGTAAGGATATAGAGGAAGCGTTCCATGACTTTTTTTTATCTGTGATAAATTTCACACGGCCTGCAGTAACCTATTACTGATGATTACAAAGCCCTTGAGCAGTAGCTTGGGATACTCATATGTTTCTGTACAATGATTTCGGATACTACAGTGTCCACTAAGCTGTGCTTTTCTGTTAACAAACTCAGACACGAAGACATCCCTAGGCATGAACGATTATGTACGCTGTGTGACAGAAAAGACATAGGTGATGAATACCATTATATTTTCTTATGTGACAAATTTACAGCTGAACGCAACACCGCACTGACACCATACTAATTGAGCCGGCCAAATACATTTAAACTTTATAAACTCTTTTCTTGCAAAAACAAAACTGTATTGACCAAGTTAGTGAAATTTGTTAAAATACTTCTTAGTAGAGTACATTAATGTATAGATGAATATGTGCCTATGTTTTTGCTTGTGGGTACGTCTGGTTGAGTGATTGAGCGTGTTGTTTGGGTGTTTATTAATCATTGATTTTGCTTATCAATATATGCATATCCTCATGCCAGGTGAATTTATGACTGATGTTTTTTTGTTGTTGTTGTTTTTTGTTTTTTGACAATTTGTTTTCATTTTTTCTGAATACCCCCTGAGGGTTAAAGAATAAAGAAACTTGAAACTTGAAACTTGAAAGTCTGACACATCCAGATTTTAGGTCTTGTGCAGTAGCGTAGTACGCCTGACTGGACATGTGCAACAGCAGTCTACAACACACAGTTGCATGTGTGCAGATGGCCATCGGCTACGGGCCGCTGTGTTACCTGTTTGTGGACAACCTGCCAACAACCTGGGCAGCTGCAGAGAGCTACTGCAACAGCAAGATGAGTGGACACCTGGCAACAGTCAACGACATGTGAGCTTCCGTCTGTACCACGGCCCTCTGGTCTCTTCCCGTCTTTACCACGGCCCTCTGGTCTCTTCCCGTCTTTACCACGGCCCTCTGGTCTCTTCCCGTCTGTACCACTGCCCTCTGGTCTCTTCCCGTCTGTACCACGGCCCTCTCGTCTCTTCCCGTCTGTACCACTGCCCTCTGGTCTTTTCCCGTCTGTACCACTGCCCTCTGGTCTCTTCCCGTCTTTACCACGGCCCTCTGGTCTCTTCCCGTCTGTACCACGGCCCTCTGGTCTCTTCCCGTCTTTACCACGGCCCTCTGGTCTCTTCCCGTCTGTACCACTGCCCTCTGGTCTCTTCCCGTCTGTACCACTGCCCTCTGGTCTCTTCCCGTCTGTACCACTGCCCTCTGGTCTCTTCCCGTCTTTACCACGGCCCTCTGGTCTCTTCCCGTCTGTACCACGGCCCTCTGGTCTCTTCCCGTCTGTACCACTGCCCTCTGGTCTCTTCCCGTCTGTACCACTGCCCTCTGGTCTCTTCCTGTGCCTACTTTCACTACGTGATGTCACTTTTCCTGTCATCCTGTCTGCATCCTGTCATCCTGTCTGCGTCCTGCCTGCGCCCTGTCTGCGTCCTCGTTCCTCTTTATTTTGTTTGGGACGGAGGGATGACGATGACGAAGACGATGATGACGATAATGATAATGAAGATGATGATGACAGGAAAGTGCAGTTGTTCATTTCTGCCGAGTTGGTGAACCGAAGGTCGGCGTCGCACTACTGGATAGGTTTGTCGGACACCGCAAACCCAGGAAGCTACCGATGGGCCAGCGGCAACTCCCTGCTGTACACCGCCTGGGGCTCCAACCACACAGGTGACGTCTTTCTTATCCACAGGTGACGTCTTTCTTATCTACAGGTGACGTCTTTCTTATCCTCTTTCTTATCTACAGGTGACGTCTTTCTTAGCCACAGGTGACGTCTTTCTTAGCCACAGGTGACGTCTTTCTTATCTACAGGTGACGTCTTTCTTATCTACAGGTGACGTCTTTCTTACCTACATATGACACGCGTCTTTCTTAGCTACAGGTGACGTCTTTCTTACCTACAGGTGACGTCTTTCTTATCTACAGGTGACGTCTTTCTTAGCCACAGGTGACGTCTTTCTTAGCTACAGGTGACGTCTTTCTTACCTACAGGTGACGTCTTTATTAGCTACAGGTGACATGCGTCTTTCTTATCTACAGGTGACATGCGTCTTTCTTATCTACAGGTGACGTCTTTATTAGCTACAGGTGGCATGCGTCTTTCTTATCTACAGGTGACGTCTTTCTTATCTACAGGTGACACGCGTCTTTCTTAGCCACAGGTGACATGCGTCTTTCTTAGCCACAGGTGACACGCATCTTTCTTAGCTACAGTAGACATGCATCTTTCTGAGCTACAGGCGACACGCATCTTTCTTAGCTACAGGTGACACGCATCTTTCTTAGCTACAGGTGACACACATCTTTCTTTGCTACAGGTGACATGCGTCTTTCTTAGCCACAGTTGACATGCATCTTTATTAGCTACAGGTGACACACATCTTTATTAGCTACAGGTGACACGCATCTTTATGGATACACACACAAAAATTTAGTCCGACTATATCACAAAAATCGCATCACTGTTTTAGTGTGAAAAATGTGGAACTAATAATAACACGGAAGCTTATACAGAGCGATATCCCGCAACATGTAGAGCTATATGGATTAGCAAGACAACGATGACTAAAGTATAAAGCTACACAGTCAAAAACTTTACCAAAACACACATTACAAAGATGAAAAACTAATAAGTACAACCATAAAAACAATTAAAGAGACAACAGTAATACGATAGACATAAAATTAAGCCAGTGGCTGTTTGCACTGTCTGTGCAGATCGAATCCGTGGCTATTTACACGGCTGACGTCATAACAGGCGGGGCGGGGGGGGTCACTGCAACCAAGCTGTGTAAACAAGCGCTTACAGTATTTTTACGGCTTTAGTCACTAATGGTGAACGATGAATTACTTTCGTTGTTACTTTTTGACCTCGGTAATCTGAGTAAAGACGTGGGGAAGGCCGTGCAAATAACCACTGCCTTAAACACCAGTAAAATTTGTTTGGAAATACTATAAGCACAACAAACAACGCCAACAATAAAATGATGCAGACTAAAGTGTTGAAACCTAAACGTAACAACATTACCAACTAATTGAACACATCGGATACTGATGATACTCTTATTACCGCATTTTCTCAACAACACACTGACCTACCGTCTAGCTTGACTCGGGCCGTTCTTGACTTGACGTCAGGCTCCCGGTTTTCTGACTTTTATCAACGTTTTTATTTTGTTGGCAATAGTTTCAAACTTTACTTGTAAGCGCAACATCAGTTTATAAATAAATCTAAGTAGTGGCAGATTTAAATTCAATTATATCAAATTAGAGGACTTGCACCATTAATGTTAATAAAATATTTGAATTTGAGTGATTTTATGAATGGAAATTTCCACATGCTACACTTTAATGGCAACTGCCCCAGTTCTAATCTTAATGACAACTGGTATAATTCTACTCTTAATGACATCTCTTTCAGTCCCAGTCTTAATGACAACTGGTATAATTCTACTCTTAATGACATCTCTTTCAGTCCCAGTCTTATTGAAACTGGCACAGCTCTAGATTCCATGAAAGTCTGCTTGACAACTACTTTAGTTGTAGATTCGGCGAAAACCTCTTCAGTTACAGCCTATATAACAACTATACTCCTATACTTGTAATCTACATGAATAGTACAATAGCTGTATAGTCTCTATGACAACTGCTATGTTTACTGTCTCCAAGAAAGATATTCGTGATCATGTCATTTGTCACAAGTGCCGTAATTACTTGTTTCCCCAGGTAACGAGCGCAACTCGTGTGTGGCGCTCAGCACATCCCGCCCAGTGGGATTGTGGGAAAACCTTGCCTGCAGTTTTGCGAGCCCGTTTGTCTGCGAAATACCCAGGAGAGGTTACACCACAACAACCACAACAACACCGGCTACAACTACCACCCCTGCTCCTTGTCCAGCCGGGTGGGTGGGCCACCTGGACGTCTGTTACAAGGTGCGACCTTTGTTATCTGCTCCTGTGGTGAGGGATGACTGCATACAGACTGCATGTCGTCTCATTCTCGATGTTTCCAGATGTAGAAGAAAACCATTCTGTATCATTTGTGCCCGTTGGGACAAACTGAATAAGGTCTAAAAAAAAATAAAGTAGGATCTCGTTATTAATTAAGTCGGTGACGTGTCATGATTGTAAGCGAGGGGCTGGTGACGTGCTGCAGGCTTTTAGCGACAGAAGCGTGCAGACCACGTGGAGCAGGGCTCGAGCGTTCTGCCGTAACTACGGCGGGGACCTGGCCAGCGTGCACAACAGCTCTCTCCACGACTTCTTCAGGGATCGGCTACTGAGGTACGCACACTTCCGTTTTTCCTGATCCAAGGGGTCTCTGTTCATTCTGCTCGACCCAAATGACCTCTGTTCATCCTGCCTGACCCCATAGACTTCTGTTCATTCTCCTCGACCCCAGTGACTTCTGTTAATTCTGCCTGTCACGAGTTGGGGTCTGGTGGGTCAAGGAGATTACACCATAGATTCTAGGTGGGACCCATCCACAACCCTCTGGCCCTAATTAAGGTCCATTATCCCCTTCTGCAAGCCGCCATCTGGCTGCTCACGACATCACCAGCCCAGGTTAGGTTCTTGTTCACACTTCTGAACAGGGGTGCTGGCTCTAGAAGCAAGGGGCAAGGTGTTACTTACCCTGAGGCACAGCTGAGAAGGTACCTTAGCTCTAGAGCAGGTGTCAGGCTGGCCAGGTGTGGGTTAGTTGGACAGAGGGGGGGGGGGACGCATCAGGAGGAAGCCGATGACGCATGGTATCGAGCACCAAGGGCTTTGATGTAGCCGAGTTGTGCAGCCTCCCAGGAAGGGGTGGGGGTAGCTATGTCCACTCGAGGTTTCCACTTAGGGGCCTGTCCTTGTATTTGACACAGGGTGTGGCTTCTGCTGTCTCTGGCCTGATTGGTTGATACATGTCTTGATGACCGTGTATGTGAATGAAAGAATCTATGGACAAAAGTTTAGAATAAAAGGACTGGGTTAGACAGTCAAATTATCTTCCGCCCAAATCTCTTGTGAGAGTGATCTTTAGCCCAGTCTCCTGTGGGAAGATCATCAGCTGCTGTGAGGAGGCGCGCGTGTCTTGTGGTACAAGTCTGCTGAAGGCTGAAGGATTCAGCTGCAGAGTTAAGGTGTCTCGTGCTACTGGACGCGTGTAAGTCTAGTATCAACGGCACGTGGCTTGAGTAGACCAGTTGCCTAGCGCAAGGAAATCTGCGAGGGTGTTGGATTCTTACAGACTGGCGTGAGACTCTAGCACGTGTTCCTCTGCTGTGGGAAACCTCTACGCTGACCGGGCGGGAGAGGACTGCAGAACGTAAAGGAGGGAGACTGAAGACCGCGGACAGACAACCGTCTGAAGCAGGGGGAGAAGATCTAGCCTGAAAGGGAGGCTGCCTGTAACCGAGCTCTAGGAATGAGCTCAAAAGGCTGTGCGTCAGCCTAGAGAAACGTCATATCCTCTGTGGCGTGTGTGAACGCCAGCATCGAAGTCTGCTGTTACGTGGAGGTGTTCAAGAGGTCTTCAGGGTATCTACTGGTGAACATATCCAAGGAAGGAGCGCTCCAGCGTACAGACTGTCGTGGGGACTGTATGAAGCATTCGGGAACGAGTGTTGTGTTCTGTGAGTGTTGTGCATCACGTGGTCATTCATTTCTCGTAAGCAAAGGCGAGATTGAGATACGTGGTTTGTCATT
Source organism: Lanistes nyassanus (assembly GCA_004794575.1). Lineage (NCBI taxonomy): Eukaryota > Metazoa > Mollusca > Gastropoda > Architaenioglossa > Ampullariidae > Lanistes > Lanistes nyassanus. The sequence goes on along the minus strand of SMGT01013944.1, from coordinate 40,399 downwards.
GTGTTTAATGGCGAGGCGGGTGATGTAGGTTGGTATTAGATGTTATAGTAGACCTAGCTCAAACAGAAGGAAATTGCGGGACGCCTAGAGTTGAAACGAGTTGTAACATATATTGTCTTGATTGTAAATACTCGCTGTTTATATCAACAATACATTCTTCTTTTTTGTGTGTTGACTGTATTATGGTGTTTTGCGGTTCTTTATGGGAGACTGTAGGTGGTGGGGGCTCGGCCATATTATTGAGAAGTCATATTAATTAGTTTTAGTAATACAGTGATAGTTCCACCTACGTATATGTCACACTCTTGACGGTGGTCGTGTGAGCGAGCAGAAGGGAAGACCCGTCAAGAGCAGAAGAAATTGTCCCATTGGTGACATTGCCTGACCCCAGGGGTTTCTGTTCGTTATTCCCGACCCCAGTGACCTGTTCATTCTGCCTGACCCCAGGGTTTTCTGTTCGTTCTGCCCGACCCCAGGGATTTCTGTTCGTTTTGCCCGACCACAAGGATTTTTATGTTCGTTCTGCCCAAATCTCCGGGCTTTGTTAAATGGCTTCGCATGGCTTCCTTACCTTTTCTAGTTTGTGGCTGTGTTCGTGTGCCTGTGTGTGAGAGGACCGCTGTGTACACAGGTACACACATATACCCACAATCTTAGATAAGAAGAAAGAAAAAATGAAAGAAAGGGAAAAAGGAAGGTATTGTGTCTGTGTTATTCTGTCGCCGGCGCCTGATGTGTGTCGTATAGTTTAAAGTGCAAATCGTTCATCTGTACACACTACAGGCGATCTTCTTGTGTTACCCAGGGCCATCTACGTGGGCGACTTCTGGATCGGTCTAACGGACGTGGACAAAGAAGGCAGTGAGTTCCTTGCTGTACAAATGTATCGGCAGTGTTATCAAGATACACGTCGTCCCGTCAACTTTTTTTTAAATTATAGAGGGAGTGGGGTGTAAGAAAAAAAACCTTTTTCGCGGGGTGGAACTGTGAGGGCGTAACCTTCCCTACCCCATGGGGTCAGGTGCCCATTCGTCGCTGGATGAAGGGGTGGGTGGGTGGAGTGAGTGTGCTGCAGGGCAGGGATCCGCTTCCCGCAGTGTATGTGTGTGTGTGTGTTACTGGGACCTGTAGTTTGATGCACACCTGGCGTGTACCTGCAGGCTACCTGTGGAGTGACGGCAGTCCCTTTGACTTCGCCAGGTGGCTGGCCGGGGAACCCAACAACATGAACGGCGCCGAGGACTGCGTGGAGTTCGTGCCGTACGCCACCGCCTGGAACGACGACGACTGCTACGCCAGCAATCCCTTCATCTGCAGCCTGCCGAGCGGCCAGCCCCTCCTCACCACCCCGCGTCCCCCCTCTACCACTCCAGGTGAGTCGGACCCCCTTCCTGCTGTGACCTGTTACCTTGACAGCAGACGCTCAACGTGTGGAGCGCTTTGGTGCATGAGGGCAGATTGAGGATGAGGACGAAAGCGTCTGTAGACCTTCACGAACAGCGGACCGTGTCCCTCCGTGTCCCTCCGTGTGTACGGCTTTGCCTGTCTGCCGGCCAGTGTCCGTGCCTGTCACTCATCCCGCTGGGCGTGGCCTGTGTGTGCAGTGTCCATGTGTGACGGCACCAAGTGGTTCGCGAAGGCCGGCTCCTGCTACTTCCTCAGCCCCAGTTTCGGCGCAGACGCCAAGAAGACGTGGTTCGCCGCCCGACGGTTTTGTCAGGCCAACGGCGCCGAGCTGGCCAGCATCTCGTCAGACAGCGTCAACACTTTCCTCGTGCAGATCGTAAGCACACGTCACGTGCTCTTTGGGTCTGGGTTTCGCACGCAGATATCGACTGTCAGATCTGATAAGTAAAGCCGAATGTTTTTTGGGGGAGGGGGGAATGGATGTTTGTTTGTTATACAGATCCACACGCCTGAACTGATCCACACCGACTTTGCCACGCGAGTTCTTTTGACCCCCAGATGGTATTGGGCCATATTTCGACCCTGTACCTAGGCCTAAATAAAAATGAGATAAGACATGACGACGCCCTTGACAAGTCACGTACACAGCGATCAGCGTGCAAGGGAGACCACCACAGTCTTTTCGCTGCGGTACGAAGAGTACTTGCCGCGCTTGACAACAGGGAGACGGCAGGGAAGGGTAGGGGTTAGGAGTGGGGTTAGTAAAGGGGTAAAAGTGGGGGTTACAGAAGGGGTAGGGCTGGGCGGAGTTAGATAAACCCGGGCAACGCCGGGTCCCGTGGCTGGTATACAATACAATGGAGAGATGTCAATGTATTGTAGTGTTGGCAATGTGGTGCGCTAGCTTCCTGCGGACTGTCGTCTGAAAGTCGGAAAGCCTACGTTAGAGCCGATGTCACGTGGCTGTAAGCGTTTCCTACACCTTACGCCACGTAGAAGAAACCATGCTTTACAGGAAACGTAACGTGGATCATTTCATGTAAACATTTATGTAGCGCCTTTCTCACATGACTCAGGGTGCCGCACAAACCAGGGATACACGCACACTCATGTACGCACACGCACACATCGGCGCAGACAGGTAAGTGACTACAAGTAAATTTGGAATAAGTGTGTTTTAAGGGGGTACCTGAAATACCGTACAGCTGACGTCATGCGGTTGACGTCATGTATTCTTACAGTTGATGACGCTGCAGCTGACGTCATGTATTCCTACTTACAGTTGATGATGCAGCAGCTGACGTCATGTATTCCTACTTACAGTTGATGACACAGCAGCTGACGTCATGTATTCTTACAGTTGATGATACAGCAGCTGACGTCATGTATTCTTACTTACAGTTGATGGCACAACAGCTGACTGACAACCGTTACTGGATTGGTCTGAACAAGCTGGGCGGAGGCAATCTCGAGTGAGATCAATCACTGTACACTACTGTACTTCATAGCAATCAATGTACACTGTACTTCATAGCAATCACTGTATACTGTACTTCATAGCAATCGATGTACACTGTACTTCGTAGCAATCGGTGTATATTATACTTCATAGCAATCACTGTACACTGCACTTCATAGCAATCATTGTATACTGTACTTCATAGCAATCACTGTACATTGTACTTCATAGCAATCACTGTACATTGTACTTCATAGCAATCAATGTACACTGTACTTCATAGCAATCGGTGAATATTATACTTCATAGCAATCACTGTACACTGCACTTCATAGCAATCAGTGTATACTGTACTTCACAACAATCGGTGTATACTGTACTTCACAGCAATCACTGTATACTGTACTTCATAGCAATCAGTGTATACTGTACTTCATAGCAATCACTGTATACTGTACTTCATAGCAATCACTGATTTATACTGCATGTATGATTGCCACCACTTTGCAGTTCAAATCAACCCCTGAACACTGACTCGCTACTTGCTATGGTCGTTTGTTTTGTCCCACTGTCTCCGCGGCCTGTCAGTGATGATGATGAGGAGGAGGAGGAGATGGATGGATGAGGAGGAGGATGGATGGAGGAGGAGGGGATGGATGGATGAGGATTGATGATGATGATTTTTACCTGTGCAGGTGGGCAGACCCATCACCTCTTGTATTTGAGTCCTGGGCAGAAAATGAGCCGAATGATGCATATGGTGGACAGATGTGTGTAAACATGAGAGGCAGATCAGGTTAGCGGAGCCGGATTCATGGCCGCTGGTTAAGTTTAAACCGATCGCTATCACTTGACTAATCATCGGTTAGCGACCTTTGTTGGCCAGTGAGAACAATGGTTTGTCACGTGATTCCAGTCGGTTTAGGCTGAACCAACAGCCCTGAATACGGCTCCTGATGTCTGTCAACGTGACATGTACGTAGGTTAGTGGTCGGAGGTGTGTCAAAGTGAGGTCGGACAAGGTCAGTGAGCTACATCATCAGCGGTACATCTGTTTACAGATTATATCAGATTATGTCAGATTATGTCAGCGCAAGACTGTCAACTTGGCCAACAGTTTGTAAAGAAAGCAAATAGGGCTTGCTGGGAACGACACACTAAGGAAGCTAGATATAAACAGTGAACAGAGAGTACACTGTGTGACGCGTTGTGGGACCTGTTCTAGTGTGTGACTTATTGCAGGCTTGTTGGTCGAGAACTATAATAACGTGTGTGTGTGCGTGCGTGCGTGCGTGCGTGCGTGCGTGAACTATTGCAGGCCTGTGGGTAGATGACAACTGTAACGACGAGTTCGGCTACATCTGCAGGCGTGCTAACGGTACGGCCACGCCCATCGACGCCGTGCCCACCCCGCGTATTCCGGGTGGCTGTCCAGCGAACTTCACGGGACTAGGTGAGAAGCCACCTGATAGAGCCCCGCCACAGTCCCTGTAGTTGTTGGAATTTGCTTCCTGTGTCTCCTCTGTGGTTGGTATCTTCTGCACCAGAGTTTTAAAACACGGACTATACGTTGCTCTGGAATTTATTTGGGCCGACGTATTGGCTTGCTCTCGGGACGGCTTCTCCACACCCCCACCCCCACTCTCCAGAAGGCTGTCAACTTCACTGCCAGTCGCCAGCATAGCTACGCACGCCAAGGAACTTCCACAATTTCCTTCGTTTCGAATTAAGTATTTTGATTGCTTCGGAAATCCCTGTGCACTAAAAAAAAGTAAATGAACCATTTCAAATAACAGTTATGTGTAAAATCTGTTGATTTATTGATAGTCCAGAAGAATCTGATCTTGAGGTGACTACAAGGTACCCTGCAGGTTAACACGTGAAGTATTTTATTTAGTAGCACAGATTACTGCGCAGAAATGTAAGTTTGAAGAAAATAAGGGCAGCATGTACTCATGATCAGTCAAATACCAGGACAATGTGAAGTGTACAAGACAAACATAGAAAACAGGACAATGTGAAGTGTACAAGACAAACATAGAAAACAAATCAGACAGTTCCGCTGTCAAAGCATTGAGAATCAGCCAGTTAAACATAAAAGGTTCCTGGCGCGTCGTTTCGCTCTACAAGGTATTTATAACAAAACCTGGAGTGAGTCAGCTCTGATATTTAAATGGGATCGAGTTTCAAATGATTATTGATATGAATTGTATAATGACAATGATTTGCAGTGTACTGTCTTGCTTGCTGGTCTTTGCGTTATACCGCCATTCAGGTGGATTCGAGTGGCCAGTACAACATTGTTACCAGTTATAAGTAATTTTCATGCTAAATGCTGACTTCTTTTGTTTGTGGAATCCTCCAGGTGTTTTGAATTCATTTCTAACCTCACCAGGCACGTCAAGGATGGCCCATGGAACGTCAGCTTTGCACAGAGCAGCGTGCGAGATAAAAGAAAAGGAAAACCGTTTAAGAACATAGTTCTGTATTATTCTGTATCATTCTGTATTATTCTGTATTATTCTGTATCATTCTATCGATATGTATTTTTTCCCACTTTGCGATATTTGCTGCCCATGAAAAGTGCTTTGTCTTCTGTGTGTGTGTGTGTGTGTGTGTGTTTGTGTGGACGCGCGCGCGTTCATGCGTGCGTGCGTGTGTTCGTCTCTAATTCTCTCTACAGACAACAAATGTTTCTACGTCAATGCCACTGCGTCTGTGAGCTGGGAGGCGGCCCGTAATGCATGCCGGGAGATGTCTCTGGCCAGACCTGCAGAGATCGCCAGCATCACCAGTCACCAAGAACTAGGTCAGCATGTCACATCACCATCATCAGTCACTAGGTCAGCTTGTTGTCACCACATCACTTTCCTGTAACCATAGCAACTGGTTCGTGCGTGTAAATTTACTTACCTGTCACGTACTCACCTGTCATGTGTTCATCAGTCTGTAGCGATAGTTGCTAGTGTACTCCACTCCCCGGTGATCGTTGGCACGACATTTCAGTCTTTTCCGGAGGTTCTCGTCGTTGTCAGTGACTGTGGTGTTGTTTTCTCTTGACTGCAGTCTTGGTGATGTCACTGCTGGAGAACGTCAAGAGTGACGTGTATATCGGACTGAACGACCGGCAGCAGAACTCGCATTTCGTCTGGCAGTCCAACGAGGAGGTGGCCCTCACCAACTGGGCGCCCAACCAGCCCAGCGAGCGGTGGAGACTCTCGGGCAGTGGCTCATCTGTGAGTCTCATCACGGACCACAGCTTGCATCTGTCCGTCCGTCCGTCCGTCCGTCCGTCCGTCTGTCTAACAGTATATACATACAGCCGTCGTATGATGCAGAAAAACCTTATAACTATCTTAAAATTATGTTCAAGTCTACTTACACAAAACATACTTTTAATTTTGCGCTACTGTGAGGTGAGCGCTCGCGCACACACGCACACACGCACACACGCACACACGCACACAAACGAGATTAATCGCTTCTTGCGACATGGCCCCCGGTTTTTGACTTCGTGCGACTTCAGGTGATTTCGAAACGAAAAATATACTTCACCACCGAAAATACAAACAGCACAAACGTTAGTCGTACATCATTTCAAACAACAACCGTTTCCAGCAACAAAACGATCTTTAACTGAAAATGATTACATAAAGTTAGTTTGTGTGTTTGTTGCTCCTTATAAATATAACCGAAGCATCGTGAACAGAAGTTCCATCGCAAGACATTTATAAGAACCGGTCAACTGCATAAATAAAATTACTGGATAATCGCGTTACAAGGTGAAATGTTCAGATGGAGGCAAAGCGTGCCCTCAGCACGGGGATAGCCTTTCCCCGTAGTTGTGCGATTTAATGTTCGGGGTGGTTGAAGCTCTAGGGGAGAGCTAGGGTTTCATAAGGACTTAGATTTACGGATGAGTCGGAAACCAGAAAGACAAGCTGCCGTGTTCAGGCAACACTATACCTTTATCTCAACGTCAATAATGTTACCCAGTGGAACCAGGTTGCCATGCCATATTTGTCCTTTATATTCTAATATTTCTAATATTTAGAGTTGTCGAATACATTGAAGATATATTTTCACCTTTTCCTTGGCAAAGTTCGTATTTGAAAACAGTGCAGCAACATATTTAGGATAAAAATCACTTCGGTCGATGGCCAGTCTTAAACGCGGCCATTAGTGCTCGTTAGAGTGAACTTCCATGCTTTAGCGGGACAGCGCTTTCTCCTCTCATAGAAGCTAAAGTTTGTCGTGACAGGAATGTTTGTGATCGGCCGGTCTGTGTTTACGCTACGACCTGTTACTATCAGCACACTTGACGGCTAGTTTCCCAGATGATTTGATAGCACTTTCTTTCTGTGATACACAATAGCCAGCTGTACACTGCATTTGAAAATGCTCCAGTGAAAGTCTAGTTCCGATCTGCGTTCATCCTGAAAACGTCACATACAAAAATTAGTGAAATCCCTCACTAGTTCCATTCAAAGGGCACATAAGCCGGCGCTCAGACCTGGGAATATCACGGTATTCTTCTGTACAGGAACGTTATTGTTTAATATAATCTTCTAAACTTCATATGTGATACGCAATAATTCAAAGGTAAAACAATGAGGCATTTTTCAAATTTTGCGCACCTTATAAGTGCAACAAATGTCTTTTTCAGTATCCATTTTGGAAAAGCTGAGAGATATACTGGTTAAATAGAGATTAGTTTCAATTTAGCCGGATTTTCTTGGGTAACGTGTTCCTGAACATTTTGTCACAACATAGCACGTTCATGTACACTGTTGTATATTGCCATTTTGTCACAACA
>SMGT01013944.1:21837-32578 GCA_004794575.1 Lanistes nyassanus | reverse complement strand
TAGCACGTTCATGTACACTGTTGTATATTGCCATTTTGTCACAACATAGCACGTTCATGTATACTGTTGTAGATTGCCACATTGACAGACGGACGGGCAGACATTTCCTGTCAGTTTCGTCAGCACATTATTGCTTCAGTTTACAATAATCACAGACTGGTGTGTGTGTGCATGGAATTGTTAAACTTTGACCTACTACTACAAGGACATAGGGTTCACATCACCATTACCATTATCTACAACCATCGGACAAACTACAGCCTACAGATCCTATAACAGTGTTGTCCGTAGTCACGTGACTGTACTGATGTTATGTATTGTCAGTGTTTGTACAACTCGCTGGTCCCCGCACCCCTCCGCTTATCGACGGCTGGCAGATGTGCCACGCCCCTGTGTCGAGCGTCCAGCCTGCCAGCGCAGTGCCAGCAACAAACACGCGTGCGTCCACTAAGTCCAGAGTGATTATGTGTCTGCTAAGCATGCAATGGATGTTCGGATGACGTAATGAAAATTCCTGTTAGCCTTCTGAAACCAAACAAGAACAAATGAGGACAGAGCGCTATAAAATCGTCAAAGGACAACCCCAACAAAGTACTGGCAGCGCTAGACACAACCGTATGCTGACGTAAGCAATCAAGGGAGCCTATCGTACCCATTCACGTAGCAAAGAGAGAGTCGAAAGTAAGGAACGTGGCAGATCTTCTAAAAAGATCCCAATTGTTAGTTTACGCTTAGTGAGCGAGCTGACGATATAAATTAGGGATTCGCTGTATGCACACGTGGTACACCAGGGGCTAGCCGTGTGAAGACTAGGGTCGTTTAAAAGAAAGGGAGGGCAGATCTTTTTAGAAGATCTGCCACGTTCCTTACTTTCGACTCTCTCTTTGCTACGTGAATGGGTACGATAGGCTCCCTTGATTGCTTACGTCAGCATACGGTTGTGTCTAGCGCTGCCAGTACTTTGTTGGGGTTGTCCTTCTGAAACCACTTACAGCACAACTGCATGTTAATGGTAGCATTTCTTGTTGAAATGAAGGCCCCACTTTCTCAGTTTGTTAAAACGTTGTTTCCTTTCTTTAAACTGACGTGAAAACAGGTCATGCCTTAAGAGTATGTGTGTGTGTGTGTGTGTGTGTGTGTGTGCGCGTGCGTGTGCCTCAGGAGGACTGTGTGACCGTGCGCGTACAACAGGACACCTTCGGCCAATGGGATGACGTCAACTGTGGCGAGCTGCACGGCTATGTTTGTCAGACAAAGAGAGGTAACTCCTGCTGATGTCCTCTTGTTTGCCAAGTGCGTCTGACCCCCGACGGTTCCTTTAGTCTGAGCACTGTTCACATCGACGTGCACAATTTTTACACTCGTCAAAAACTATTGGATCGAATTTTTCAACTCGTTAGCACGGACAGCTGCCTGGCTGGTCCTTTATTAACAACTGATGGCACTGACACAACCAACCAACCAACAAGTAAAACCGTGAATTTCCTCCCTTAGACCAGTCCTACCCTATCGTGTCGCCCGCCACAGGAGGATGCAAAGACGGCTATTACCACTATCGAGACAGTTGCTATGGGAACTACAAGATGCCCAAAACTTGGGAGGACGCCGAAGCCACGTGCGTGACGGACCACGGCCACCTTGTGTCCCTCCGCGACCTCCACGAGCTGGCGGCAGTCGACATTTTTCTCTATGTCGACGTCATCGTCAACCCGTCGTGGATCGGCCTGTCCTACAACCAGGTCAGTGACGTCACCGGGCTGCGTGACGCCGGATGGGCTGCAGCAGGGAGTAGGCGTCTAGCTGGCGGGGTGCGCTTCACACCAGGAATGTAGCGGACGTTACCGTGGGGTCAGTAACAGCACGGTCAGCATTGAGGTTGTCATGCCCACCACTCTACTGACCCTACAGTCTACTGACCATACACTCTACTGACCCTACAGTCTACTGACCATACACTCTACTGACCCTACAGTCTACTGACCATACACTCTACTGACCCTACAGTCTACTGACCCTACACTCTACTGACCCTACAGTCCACCGACCATACAGCCCACCGACCAGACGGTCGACTGACCTCGCAGTAACGTTTACTACATTCCCTGTGGTACGTATCCCGCCAGGCAAGACAGAAAATATGAAATTGTTAGATTACAAAAAACAGTGATCAGCTGGAAGCAAGAAATTCGTCCAAAACGGCAAGATAGGAAGTGTTGACTATCAGGGAGATTTAGCTTGTTCAGTAAGAAAGAATCTGAAAACCTCAATTCAGTATTACATGGAATGTAGTTAGTGGGATGTGGGATGGGGTTAGTGGGACGTGGGATGGGGTTAGTGGGATGTGTGATGTAGCTAGTGGGATGGGGTTAGTGGAATGTAGTTAGTGGGATGTGTGATGTAGCTAGTTGGACTTGGAATGTAGTTAGTGGGATGTAGCTAGTTGGACGTGGAATGTAGTTAGTGGGATGTGGGATGCAGTTAGCGGGTTGTGACTAGTCAGCACGAGTACATCTAGTTAGGTTGTGACTAGTCACCACGAGTACATCTAGTTAGGTTGTGACTAGTCACCACGAGTACATCTAGTTAGGTTGTGACTAGTCACCACGAGTACATCTAATTAGGTTGTGACTAGTCACCACGAGTACATCTAGTTAGGTTGTGACTAGTCACCACGAGTACATCTAGTAAGGTTGTGACTAGTCAGCACGATAAAATCTACTAAATTAGTCGAAGTCAGCAAGATAGAATGACGTCACGGACATTTGCAGGCGACAGGGAGCTACAGCTGGGTAGACCAGTGGCCTGTGACCTTCACCCAGTGGGACAGAGGCCAGCCGGACATGGCCAAGTTAAGGTCCTGTGTAACCATGGCTGAGGGCAAGTGGAACGACACAAATTGCAACGATACGCGCCCTTTTACCTGCAAAATTTCTACAGGTGCCTGCATTCAGTGACTTGCAACAGTCGTAGTGTCGCAGATAAAGATTTTCTACTTGTCTCGAGACAGTTTCTAAACACTCCATTTCTGTACCTTATTCAACATTTGCTGTGGCATCTAGACCATGCACTAGCGCAGTGTGCAGCTTGCGTGTGTTAGTGTGCGAGGACACATTTTTTTTTTGCACAAAAGAGTCAGGGGCAGTTGGAGGCAAACGACAGGAAGCCAGAGATAAAGAGTGAGCTTGTTTCTGTGTTTTACGACCGTTAAACTAGTAATTCGGTGTTTGTCCTTGACCCAGCTGTGCCGCCAACAACGACCCCCGCGCCCCCTGGTTACTGTGGAGACCCGTCCTGGGCGCCCAATGGCGATTTCTGTTACTATGCCGCGCCAAGCCAGCTACAGTCATGGCCCGAGGCCAACTATCTCTGCAGGTCTGGCATCCATATCGCCTCCTTCTTTCCTTCCTTTTTTCCTCCCACTCTCCCTCTCACTCTTATCCTTGGCTTGCTGTCTGTCCCTATAAACTTTAAAGGAAGGGCAAAGTGGACAAACAAGTCTGCCTACCAATGTTTGAAGTGAGTTTTTTTAACTGTTCCCCTGTCTGTATGTACTGCTAGAGGCTGGTGTGACGAACGAAATAATTTGTAGCAGTTCAGTTTTAGTCACATACGAGGTCGCTGTCACCTTGTCCTTTGCAGCATGGTCACCCGAAGCATAGTGGTAACGCGTGCTTGCTATCAATACACAGGGTAATGGGTTCGGATGCTGTGGTTTCCACACACACCTTGTTTGGCCTTTCCCTTCCCCCACCCCACCCCCTCCCTCTTGGTCATGATAGAGCCTTCATCTCGTTCCTGTTAGTGGGATGACAAAGTCTCTTGCGCTGTATTTCTACAAAAAAGTCTTCCTGGTGTGTTGGGATTCTAAAATTTTTCTTTTCACAATTCTGATCTGCACCATGACCCAGAGTGTAAAATTCTCAAAATAGAAAAACCCTAACGGTACCTTCAGATCAAAACGTTCGCAAACATAACCCTGGTAAGGCCCCCCCCCCCCACCTGCCGTTCTGTCCGCTGTTATTCATTCCACAGTAGTGTGCAGTGTCCTGCAACTTTCTGCAAATATATAATATAATAAATTTAAATCTGTTCCCCCGTCTTCTATTTCCTCATAATATTAACAACCGATAATGAGTCGCGCGATGATTCTCATGAACTCATTGTAAAAAGCTACACTCTGGTCTAGACTAAACAACAGTACACCTAGCTTGTCCTTCTGGGGATGACGTCACTGCGGCCGCTGTGCTCCCTGCTAAGTTTTCGGCAATCTCCGGCGCCCCGCCTACCTGAAAGCGTTGAAGGTCCTTCTAGTCATGCTTGCGTCTGGCGGCAGAGCCAGTGAGGGGCACGATTTCTGGGGCCTGGAGGCTGACGTCAGATCCGAACGCTCGGAGGCATAGTTGCTGTTCTTTTTACCCGACTTTTTGCCAAAAGAACCGGCGTCCCTGGGATCCTTGCTCATGGGCCGTGTTCTTACCCTCGCCGTGGTTCTGGCTGCGTCCTGACCAGTTGAATTGTCGGGATCGCGTGTTACATGAGTACTGACGTCACATTCACTCATTACGGAGTCCCACTCACAGGTTCCTCGCTCTGCGGATGACAGTGAAAATATCGAAAGCTAGCGTCTCGCGCTGGTTTACTGCTGTTATCCGGCGGCCTTGTGGAATCAAGGAGGAGGGGGGGTGGTGCAGTCATTCACCCCCCTTCGCTGCAGCGCGAGCGCATGAGGTGGGGGCGTGGGCCGCAAAATTGATGTCACAATCTGCGTCACTGCATGACGACGTCACAACCGCTTACTGGCCGTCGGAGGACCCCTTCGTAAATTTTTATTTGCGGGATCTCTCCGACCGATGGTAAGTTTTGTTTGTTTTTGGGGGGGGGTTTTTTTGGTGTGGCCACTGCAGTTGTGGCCGAACACCTGTGGTGCCGTCCATCCTTTTACCCCTGGTGAGTGTTTTTTCTTTGTGGTATCACCCAGCGCCACTTTGTGCTACTCAGCACTTTGGGGGATGCTACACTATTGTGACAAGAAAATCCAAATTTCTAAGCGAATCCGTGTTTAACAAAATTTACCCTGACCCATCGTACGTCCACCCACCGTCGGCTTTGGAAAAGTCAGCGTGAATTGTCAGTGAGTCGTGCGCTCGGTAGACGCGCAGGTGCTGTGCACGTGCAGAGGGGCCTTGCCAGGGTTATGTTTACAAACTTTTTGTTTGCAAGGTGCGGTTAGGGATCGCTAACTTGAGAATTTAGCACTTTGGGTCACGGTAAGTATTGTCAAAAGACACACAAATTTACATTCTAGGCGGATTTCTGGTCCTCCCAGGCGACACGGTCACATCAGGTCATAGCTGAGGTGAAGATGCCTGAATGCAGTGCACGCTCAATCACAGGCTTGTTTTGCTTTCTGTAGCTATATCAACAAACGCAAACGCACTTAAACATTAAGGGAATAGCCTTAGAATGGCGGAAAGATTGCACCGACTTCAAGTTCATTCACGGCTTTGCTTGTTTAGTTTTTTTTTCAAGTTAAAAACGGAGCTGAGCCAAACTAAATTAAACCATTGACTGTCTGTGTCAGACAGCCGACAGTTTCGGGACATTACCCCTCCGTCAGGACAACACAAGCACAGACAGATAGAGCAGGCACTTACCTGGGTGAAGGGGAGAGAAAAGAAAGCCAGCCAGACTGCCGGGACAGGGTAGACTCACATTAAAGTGGCTAGCAAGGGAGGTCATGGGTACAGCCAATCAGATCCCGACCAGCCTCTGTGTTCGTGGCCAATCGCATGGCGGGTGGGGGGGGAGGAAAAGGGAGGGATGGCGGGTGTTGGGGGAGGTTAGTGGTTAGTTACAGAGGGAGTTATTACTAAAGGAAAGTGAAGATACAGGTAAAAAGGAGAGGGATAGGCGAACAGAGGATTAAAAGGTGAAAGTGGGTGGTTAGGGGAGAGAAAGCCAAGTGTGTGTGTGTGTGCCCGTGCGTGTGTGTGTGTGTTTTAGGTTCAGCCCTGTGGGCGCAATAGTGCCAAAGTGGGAGACAAAGTAGGACTCCATAGTTTTGCGGTCAATAGTCACCATTCATCTCCCCCACGGCACAAGCCCTCATGTTATCTGCTGTGTGGGGTGGGGGTGGGGTGTTGAAATGTCGTCCGACTTTGGTACATCTGTTTTTGTTTAGTGTCAGCTAGATGTTCTTTGAAGCGGGCGTTGAATGTGCGTTTTGTCTCACCAATGTAAAGCAGATCAGGCATGTGGTACGTGAGATGGCGTAGACAATGTTTTTGCTCGTGCAGGTGAAGTGGCGCTTGATGTTGAAAGTGGTTTTAGGTGTGTGAAGTTTGATGCCGGTGTTAAGGTGAGGGCAAGTAGGGTAGTGAGGAACATTGCACGGGGTGGAGCTAGTCGGTGGGGAGAAGAGGGTGGACGTGTTGAGTTAGGACTGTACCAGTAGAACCCGTAGGTTCTTATCCCGCCAAGACGCTATGAGAGAGTGTTTGCTGAAGAGGTGGGGTTCCAGTTTGGATAGTGTGTGCCAGTTGGAAAGGAAGATTCTACCTACAGGCAGGCTGTGAGGGTAGGTGGGTGAAAGCAGCAGTGGGTCGAGGTTCTGTGTGACTGGGGTTGTGGGTGGGTTGCAGAGTAAACTATTGTCGGGGTTTGGGGGAGTGCAAACAGTCTGGAGGATAGTGTTCTGGTGACGCAGATTTCCACGAACAATCTGACGCTAAACTTTTTCCTGGCCCGCAACTACCCTCCAGATCTTTTGGGAACAATTTCAGTTATAGCAAATTTAATGTTTTCGAATGTGAGACAGTCTGACATGAATTTTCAACATGTAAAAGCCCAGTGCTCTCGCTGTCTTAAGCATTGTTGCTAAGGGTTGACAAGGGCAGATCACTCATGCACACTTGCAATCACGAGAGAAAGTCTCCATAATTTATATTTACGGCTGGCTGCTCGTGCGGAAAACTATTGGACGTCAGTTCTCCTGGTGGTGAAAGAGCCACCAGACTGTTAGCTTCAGTAAGATGACCGGTGCACAGAGGAAATCATAATGTTCAGGAGATAGCTTGGAAGTGTGCACGATGTTGAACTCCAGGAAATAATCCCTGGCCAAAAACTGAGGTCGTCTCGTAACACATTGTAGATTATCACTATAGCAACGGTAAGTCTGAAGGAAGTTTTCTTTTTAAATAAAAGTCCTACCTGTAGTCTATCCTGACGTTTGGCTCTGCTGCCTATTGCAGGAAGATGGGCATGGAACTTGTCAGTCTGCACAGTGCGGATGAAGTGAACTTCGTCCGAAGTCTAGTGAACCTGGCCGTCACGACACCTGTCTACACCTGGGCGGTGTACACTGCTTCCACCTCCAAAGTCTGGATAGGACTAGAGAGGACGCTAGAAGGTGGTGTATGTGCGTGCGTGCGTGCGTGCGTGCGTGCGTGCGTGCGTGCGTGCGTGTGTGTGCGCTTCCTTATGTGTCTGCGTGTGCGTGCGTGCTTGTCTTGGGCCGTGTCCATCAGCAATTGTGCTAAAGAGACTTAGATATTTGCCACTGACCATACAGTACCCAACAGTCAGTACCCAGCAGTCTCAGTGCAGAGGTCACGTGATAGCATGCGGATCTCTGACTCCTATCGTCCATGAACTGCAGACGACAGCTATAGCAGTTACCGCACCTTTCGCGAAAAGAATTCTGCATACATTCAAAGCCGTTTGGGCTGGACGGGTTCTGAGTAAAATCTCCTCCTAATATCTATTGCCGTGAAACAAAATAAAACACAACCACAGAGGACGTCCCATTTCACTCCGCGGTGTGCGCCATATTTGGTCAGGTGGTTTCCGGTGGTCCGATGGGTCAGCAGCCAACTTCCTGCCCTGGAACAGCGGCGAGCCCAACAACGAGAATGACGTGGAGGACTGCGCCGAGGTGCACATCAACAGCGGGAAGCTGAACGACATGCCGTGCATGACGGTCCGCCAGGGCTTCGTGTGCAAGGCGCCCAAAAGTAAGTCCCAGCCAGAAATAGCTCAACTGCGCATGCGCCGACGGAGCGTAGAAATAGTAACCAGAAACGAGCAATGGGGTTTGGGCTTTTTGTCTGCTTGTTTGTGGTTTATTTGTTTGATTCTACTATCATCTACTACATCGCCCCCAAATCGTATTCTCTTTACTACGAAGTAGTTTATGATTGAGAGAGCTTTTTGTGATGTGTAGTGGGAAGACCTGTGTGAAGATGTGTTCTTTGTGAAAGATGTGAGTTCTGTATGTCGGGATCAAACTTTGATAAAGTGATACACGTACATTGATTATCGAATGCAAACTCCCGGAGCCTTTGTTTAGAACAGCGTCAATTTTGCCTGTACCGTAAGGTTGATCTTAATCCGGAGATTGTTTCGAGGACAAAACAATCAGCTGCATTCTACAACTTGTGCGCGCGCCAGGAAACCGCCTCGGTGGTCTAGTGGTCCTTCCGAGACGGGAGGTCCGGGTTTCATCCCCGGCCGAGTCATGCCTAAGGCTAAAAAATCGTCAGTCTAGTAGCTGCCCTGCCAGACGCCTGGCACTACAGGGAACAGTACTAGGACTGATTGACCAGGCGTCAGTATAATGTGACTGGGTGGGACTGAAGCCCGTGTTGTGACAACAGTCCAGTGTGGCAGCACGTGTACTTTATCTAAGCAACACGCCTGCCTAGTGGTACGCGCTTACTTGTAGGACGTGTACATTGGTTGGTGGACCATTGAAACGCTGCCTCAGGTGCTTGTGAACCCGGACAATCTCGTGTTGTGGAGGTCACCTCTAAATTTTTATGTTCGACGATAGAGTTACAGTTCACCAGCCGCTGACGTGCAATGATCGGTGAAGTGTGCGAAGGCTCCCACAATACGTCGTGCGGTCTTCCCGGCCCAGGGACGTTTGCCTGGCCTGCTTTCAGTTTAGTATAGCCCTATCACACTTCGTGTATGGGAAACACGTGACGTTGCCAATGTAAAAAGGACTCAGCGCCGAGATCACAGGTTATGGAACGCAGGGCTTAGGCCGCCAGCTTCCCCCCCCCCCCCCGCGCGAATGATCGTCTGCTTAAAATCCAGCTTGCGCTTGTCCTCGAACGGAGGACAGCGCCATAGTGTGGCGCTGACAGTCGGAAGAGGTGAGGTTATTAAGAGGAGTCGACTGAAAACACAGACACGTAGCCACTCTCCCGAGATGTAGCAGCTTTTCCGATCTCTCTCTCTCTGAAAATAAAAATCGGAGACGCAGCAGCTTGTGTCCTGTCTGTGAAATACATTTCTCGCTGTCTTTCCTCTAACTGCTTTGTTATAACCCATAAGCATAGCACGCCATCACTCCACGCGTGTGCTCATACAATCACAAAAACCCATTTGATAAAGCTCGGTACATTTAGCTGACTGCGTGATTAAGTTATTACAAGTGTGTCGTGTCCGATGGTTCAGCTTGCCTACTTACGAATACAGTCTTATGAGGGAGCTCCTCCATGTGCATTTGAGAGCCCCCTGTCACAGCACCAAATGTATGACGACCTGGGTGGGGGGCGCTGTGACTGTGGTTGTCCGCCTTATTGGGAGGCTTGCTTCTCTCGAATGCCTGTTCACAAACTTTGCCAATCTTGAGGCCAGGGCTTGTGTGGCATGAGCGCTCCTACTTGCAGCTCCCATCGTAAGAGTGATCGTAAGCCCCTTCAGCCTGTGTAGTTTACAGCCAACTTTCTGTATGCTGCCGGACTTTGAACGTCTCTTCAACACAAGAATTTTCCCCGCGTTTATGTAAGAATTTGTCAAGTGACAACAAAGGGAGCAAAATACTCAATGCTCCTTGTCGCTCCTTTACCCCCTCCCCCCAACCTTCTATAAGACACGCCATTCGATTGGTTGCACGTACTGTTGCCATTGATTGGTATACATTTCCTCTCAAGAGGACGCGGTAAATTGTCAGTTAAATACCTGGTTTTAGTGACAACAAATAAAATTTAACAAAGCGGAAATAGATAAACACAACGTCTTACGTGTTACTGTTGATGTCATCCTGAAAAAGGCGCAATTCCCCGAAACCTTGACGTTGTGTCTGTCTGTTTTCGCTTGGTAAGTTTTCTTTTTTGTCACTTCATTTACCCCAAGCAGCAGCCACGTGTTTCTTTTTACCTAGTTTTAGTTGGTATTCGTTTAAGTTATTCGTTTGTGTCGTCCCGATGAAGGGGTAATGCCATGAAACGTAGACTTATCCTTGTTACATATTTGGTTTGGTTAAGTTCCTTTGTTGTCTTCTTGCGTGTTACTCCAAGCAGCAGTTACTTGTTTCTTTTCATTTAAGAATTTGTTGTCACGTGCCTTCTTTCGAAATTTTCTTTAATAGTAATTCCAACAAGTTCTACAACAACGTCTACAACAACGTCTACAACAGCTGCAACAACGCCATCGACGGACGCGCAGGCAACGGCGGCATGGAGCTCAGGTAGTCTGACACCCAGCGCAACTGACACAAACTACAACTGACACAAACTACAACTGACACAAACTACAACTGACACAAACTACAACTGACACAAACTACATCTGACACAAACTACAACTGACACAAACTACAACTGACGCAAACTACAACTGACGCAAACTACAACTGACGCAAACTACAACACAAACTATAACTGACGCAAACTACAACACAAACTACAACTGACACAAACTACAACTGACGCAAACTACAACACAAACTACA
>SMGT01013944.1:2411-13477 GCA_004794575.1 Lanistes nyassanus | reverse complement strand
AAGTTACCCATAGGTGTATATACGAGTATATAAGTTACCCATAGGTGTATTTACGAGTATATAAGTTACCCATAGGTGTATATACGAGCAATTTCCTGTCTAAGTCGTTTTTAGGTCTTGTGTCACATAACACTTCTGTTACTGGTTTATCAAAATCTTAACATTGATTTCCATACATAAACGTACATGTATGGTTAAACACACGCACACACGCACACGCACAGAGAAGAGGAGCGGAGAGGGGATGCAGATGGGGAACAAAGTTAAGTTATGGGCCTTGGGGTCAGATCTCATCTTCAGCTTATGGCTAGCGCGCACACACGCACACACACACACACACACGTGTGCGCGCGCAAGTTTTTCTAACCTGTGATGGAAAAAGTCAGACCTCTGTGTTGCGAGAGCCTTTGACAGTAATACGAAGGAGAACCGGTCGACGAATTGTCTCCTTGCAATAAATTTCGCGCAGATACCCCCAGTCCATAAAGGCGTGAAGGGAGTGGACTTCTAAAAAAATGGCTTCACCAACAAACAGGCTGAGCTCAGGTGCTCAAAGGGTTGCGCCTGCGAAACCCTCAAACTGCCTCGATCTATTGGTTTCCGAGGTAGGAGGTCGGTGGTTCCCACCCCCGCCGAGTCATACCTAAGACTTAAAATTGACAATCTAGTAGCTGCCCTGCCAGACGCCTGACACTACAGGGAACAGTACTAGGACTGGTTGGTCCGGTGTCAGTATAATGTGACTGGGTGGGACTGAGGCCCGTGTTGTGACAGCAGTCCCAGTGAC
Organism: Lanistes nyassanus; assembly: GCA_004794575.1. Lineage (NCBI taxonomy): Eukaryota > Metazoa > Mollusca > Gastropoda > Architaenioglossa > Ampullariidae > Lanistes > Lanistes nyassanus. Next base: position 12,690 of record SMGT01013944.1, on the reverse strand, counting down.
AGTACGTTAACTTGTCTAAGCAGAACTATCTTGATAGGTACCTAGTTTGCAATAGGAGCAGCAACCAAGCAACCAGCCTGTTGCTACAGAACAACAGTAGATTAACAAGGAACCTTTATGGCCTACTAATCTGAAAATCTTTATCCGGGACAAGGATTAAATTACACCGTGAAGGTCATACCCCATCTCACTTTCCAACCGTACCCAGTACTGAAGCGAAAATAACCACAAAGTTGGTGATATTCCCACCCGTCTCACTCGACCTGTAGCCAGGTCAAGGTTAGGACAGTAACAAGGGTAGAACCTGGTGAAGTAGACTAAGCGCTATGACAACAAGGCTCTTATGTCCAGTCGGTATTTATGTCGAGTCGGTATTTATGTCCAGTCGGTATTTATGTCGAGTCGGTATTTATGTCCAGTCGGTATTTATGTCCAGTCGGTATTTATGTCCAGTCGGTATTTATGTCCAGTCGGTATTTATGTCCAGTCGGTATTTATGTCCAGTCGGTATTTATGTCGAGTCGGTATTTATAGCTCATTCCCGTGGTGCCTTCACGTGAGGGCCGTCTGTGAATATGACAAACAGCGAGAAATAGAAATGAGGGACTCAGCGCGTAAATAAGGCTCTGCGCATGTCCAGTGACTACCCACAATCGTGTGCACCTGAACGGGAAGCCAGTGGTCTCACTGCTGACAGACCGACTTTGTACAGCTATGTGAAGCACAAGAAGTCACGTGATCAGTTAATGACGTGGAGATTGTGCTTTACGGCCTTTAGAGCAATAACCCAAATTAAAAACAATAATCTGTTCATGCCACAGAGCAGAGAAAGAGCAAAGTTCGTTCGTGACAAGAATCCACATATAAATCGTTATTGCATGTAATAAATGTCTATCGTGCACAGAGCGATACAGAAGCCCGACCGACAATTCACCCTACACCTTATAATACAACACACAATCTTTTATCTCGCTCGTACAAGCTACATGCATACCTCATGTATGCATGACTGAAGGACGATCTGTTTCCCAACCTGTTGGTCAGTGGTGCGTTCATCTCTCCCTCTGTGTGTGTTCGTTGTTTTCACTAGCGTGTCTGTGTCCATCGTCCGCGCGAAGTGTGCATGAAATGTGTTCTCGCGCGTTAAAAATCCACATTTTATTTATTTATTTATTATTTATTTATATACATATACATCCACAATATACACAAGTATGTAGACCCATGAACACCCATTATTACACATAGATAATTAAGTACCTGCCTGCCTGCCTGTACTTTACCTACCTGCACATCCCGGTCGCATCTACTGAACACGAGATATTACATTCATTTAATTCTACCTTTTCAACGGGGGCTGTAGCATGCTACAGTGCAGCCGGCAATGCTAAATCACTTACTGCGTAAGGAATAAAGCTAGGAAGGCCCTATCCCCACCTCTAACCCACCTCTAACCCCCATCCCCACAAAGAACAAAGAAACTTTCGCAACTGAGATTCGAAGACCTAATTTTCAGTTCCTAAAACCAGCTCTTTAACCATTCAGCTACAGACACTTTGACGGATTCTGTTCATTCTGACCGTAACAGACGAGACGTAACAATGCAACTTTTTGTCAACGAACACAACCTGCCGTTGTGGTAGGTAGCCGAGTGGGTAAGGCATTGGGTCATTGACTGAAGATATAGTGTTCGATTTTCGCATCTTCCGTTCAACTTTCCATTTCTCTTTTCCTTTTTTGCCGACGTGTACGTGTATGTTGTCAGATCCATCCTTATTCAGTAGGTGATTTAACGTTGCAGACTGCACAGTAGCATGTTAGAGCCCCTGTTGAAGAGGCAGAAATGGATGCAATATCTCATATTCAATGGATGCGAACCGGGTGACCTGCATGACTTTCTTCCTTCCTCCCTTTCTACCTACTACCATTCATTTATTTTTTCCACCTGGCATCAGAACCTAGCGATCATTTCACTGATGGAGAAGGGAGGCTTGTATGTGCGAAAGATGTCCTTGCTAGCCGACCCTGCCGTTGTCTTTGTCCTTGACCCAGGACTCTGGTCTATTTCTGACATCTTTATCATGTACGTGTGGCGTATCTGCCCCTAGTGGCTGTTTGTAATTTCCAGCATATTTTGTCCCATCTACTATGGAGGTTCATGTGAGGATTTTTAATGTCAGAGTATAATTATGTTTATTGTTTTTCTCAGCTTTGCTTTTTCTGGCTGTTAAACTCGTCTCCTTTTTCTGAATACCCCCTGACAGTGAAAGAAAAAAGAATACTTCATTTGACTTGCAGACTGGGTGTAGTCTGTCACCACAGCTTCAACTGGCTGGTTTCGCGCCTACCTACCTACAACAGCACTTTTCTGAACACTTCATAACAATGTGATAAGTGAGGGCAATCCAAGCCAAACACATCCTCAGTAACAAGCTTACGAGAAAAGAAATCTTTCACCCAGTCTTATTTGCCCTTTGTCTTCTGCTTGCGCCCAACCATCTTTCCATCCATTGGTCTTTGCTGTCCTTCTCTGGCCCTTACTTCCTCTTTCACACACACACACAGACGAGCGAGCGCCCGCTATGCACCCTGACACACACATGCACGAAGAGTTACCTCCCAGTCCGGAGCCCGAGGGGTTTAGATCCGGAAGATATAGTGCTCTATAAAGGCGGTCACGCAGGCAGAGGGTTCCCCCATGAAAAGGCTTAGTTCGCTCACTTCACTCCTTGCAGCGTGTGTCGCTTGTTCACCTGTACAGCACATCATTCGCGTTATAGCATAAAATCACGTGACCTCGTCTACCTTAAGACGGCCCCGCCATCTTGTAGCCCGCAGACACGAACTTGTGCACACGACACTAACGTGCTCTAAAACCGCGGTATTGGCAAGAGCTTGGAAGCAGACGACATTGAAATCCAAACAACCATCTGCCACCAACAGAAGGCAGAATGCTGGGAACTTGGTTTGTAGCTATTGGGATTGTTTCGCTGCTAGCCCCAGGTGATTTCACTTGCCCAGAGGAGGCCCCTCGATTAAATGTTTTCAAAGAGGTTGCTGAAAGTTACAATGAAACGGAGATTCTTCCACTCAAAAACGTCAGCGACTTTTTCCACAAGATTCTCTCTCACTTTAATTGTTCTGCATCATATTCTTCAGACTCAGCCATCTACACCGAAAAATGCAGGGAAAAACTGGTAAGTCTTTACATGTGCTGCGCACTTCTTTACTGATAAATCTGTGCTTTTATTTTTTCTTTTATTCTCTTTCTTTATTTTTTCTTTTCTTTCTTTTTTCTTTTCCTGTCTTCCTCTTGTCCTTTTTTTTAGGAACTTACGTTTTTCTATTTGTAGCTTTCTTATTTCTTTATTTATTAAGTCATTTTCCTCCCGTCTGTCAAGTGCCATAATCACTTCATATTGCCAGGCGGGAGTTCGTATTGATTTGATTTTTATAGCGCTAGACACAACCCTATGCTGACGTAAGCAATCAAGGGAGCCTATCGTACCCATACACGTAGCAAAGAGAGAGTCGAAAGTAAGGAACGTTCCTTACTTTCGACTCTCTCTTTGCTACGTGTATGGGTACGGTAAGCTCCATTGATTGCTTACGTCAGCATTCGGTTGTGTCTAGCGCTGCCAGTACTTTGTTGGGGTTGTCGTTTGACGATTTTATAGCGCTCTGTCCTCATTTGTTCTTGTTTGATTTTTATAGTTAAGCTGACTTTTTATTTCTAAAGTGCTGGTGTCCGCAGCAGTAAGGCATTGCTTTATGTGAGTGAGTCTTTTTGTTACACCGTCGCAATTTCCGACGCCATAGATATGTGTATAACCAAAGACCTTTTAGTTACACCAAGACTGGAAACTCCTTCAAACAGCTATATTGTAAAACTGACCATTCAGGGGAATCAACTTGTACAAGATGAGTACCGTCCCTTGCAACCGCCATGGCTTTACAGGCAGTAGAGTGTATGCGGTGACTAACTAGTCGTAGTTTAACATGTAAATAGCAACTTTAATGCCAATTACTATTGACAATGTTGTATTTACAAGTTCAGAAGAACCATATCTTTACTGATTATTCACATAATAATCAATATGTTGAGAGAAGGGGTGCTTGTAATACACAATGTACAGTTGTGATGGGTGACAAATGCAGAACACACAACACTGAAATCAACTGATTTCTGTACCAACATTTACTTATATTAAGAAGTGTGCAGAACGACTCTGTTTCTCACATAGCAAATATGTTACATGATGCTGAAAATATAATTAGACTGCAGTAAAGCCACAATACATAGCAGTCATTTATATTGCAATAACCATTCATATCAATATAAAGAACAATTTACATATATATTTTCCAGTCTGTTACAATAGTGGTTTTCATTGAAAGATAATAATTGTTATTCTCATTTTTCAGACAGTTATAAAAATACCACTATGTTACCCAAATTTATTATGCACATAATCTGTTAAATGAAAAAGCAAGTATAAAAAGGAGTTAGAGGAATACAAACAGCGATTTACAAAATCATCTAAAGTCAGTGTATCAAGTATTCAATGAAGGCTTTTTACAAAAAAATCTAAATATTGCAGTTTTCTCTCAAATGTTTTCCCAGCTTAGCTACAAAAATAAAATGGACACACAGTTCATTTATGCATAACAGCAACTTCAAGGATAATGACTCTTCAAGTCCTTGTTCACAAAATTAATCTTCTAAACGTTTCAACGCTATATTGCATAATTGGAGAAGGGAAAAGAAAACCCAAACGACATGGTTGCGAACCTTAAAAAGCATAATGACCAATATACACCGTACGCATTGATTTCTGTAAACTGTGTACGGAATATTTTGATGTAAATACTGCATTATTTGCTTTCCTGGATGTATTATGTAAACGGAAAAGTATACAACAACTGAGTAAACCAATTTTGTTGTAAAGGGAAAATAGTGTTCACAGAGGTTTTCTTGTAAACCAATGGTTACAGCCCCATAAAATCAATGTGCAGTGCATCTCTAACGGTATCTGTAAGAAAAACCGAAATCAAAAATGTTCCATATCCTTTCTTCTAGCATTTAATTATTAGCCAGCGTTTGCATCTTAAATGAAGGTAAATCAAAATATATGTCAAAAAGAACTAAGAATTTCAGTTAGTGTTAAAATTGCACTTATAAACTCACTGATTGTGCTACTTTCATTATTCTGTTCTTTATGCCTTGGTTAGAAGATGTTTAATACAGTACAGATATGGGTATTAATCTTGGAAATCTCATTATTCTTTTTTGTATGATGTGTTAGAATACGTTAGATAGCAGCGACTTCGGTATGAGTGCGTTAATTTGTATATAGATACTGTAATGAAGCGACTTCTGTATAACTCCGTTAATTTGTATATAGATACTGTAATGAAGCGACTTCTGTATAACTCCGTTAATTTGTAAATAGATAGTGCAATGAAGTTACTTCGGTATAACTCCGTTAATTTGTATATATATATATATGCTGTAGTTAATGAAGCGACTTCGGTATAACTGCGTTAATCTATATATAGATGCTGTAGTTAATGAAGCGCCTTCAGTATAACTGTGTTGATTTGTATACAGATGCTGTAATTAATGAAGGGACTTCGGAATAACTGCGTTAGTTTGTATATAGATGGCGTAATTAATGAAGTGGCATCGATATAACTGCGTTAATTGGTACATAGATGGTGTATTAATGAAGTGACATCGATATAACTGTGTTAATTTGTATATAGATGCTGTAATTAATGAAGGGACTTCGGAATAACTGCGTTAGTTTGTATATAGATGGCGTAATTAATGAAGTGGCATCGATATAACTGCGTTAATTGGTATATAGATGGTGTATTAATGAAGTGACATCGATATAACTGTGTTAATTTGTATATAGATGCTGTAATTAATGAAGGGACTTCTGTATAACTGCGTTAATTTGTATATAGATGCTGTAATTAATGAAGGGACTTCGGTATAAATGCGTTAATTCGTACAAAGACTAGCTGACGTGTTCCAGTATCCGGGCCAAATTACGTAAGTGTGCGCGTGTATGAGCGTTTGTTTGCATGCTTCTGTTCGCGCATGTGTGTGTGCGCGCGTGTGCGCGTGTACGGGTGTACGGGTGTATTACCGAGTGCTTGCTTTGTGCGAGTGCATGCGTGCGCCTGTGTTGGCGTGTGTAGCATGCGTGCGTATGCCTGTGTACGTGCGTGTATTCGTGTGTGTACGCGCGCGCTCTTACAGTGGAAAGTGGTTGACTAATCGTGTGACGAGGCTGTAAGGGATATTATTCTTGTGGTGCATAGGTCAGCAGTTATGTCCAGCCCCAGCACGTGTTTCCAGCGGAGTATTTTTCTAGTTGTTTATCGGTTTGTTTTGTAGTTCAAATCCTGAGGAAGGGGTACTGCTCCGAAACGTCGTGTTGTCTGGGTCAGTTTAGCTCGGCCCAGTTTCCCTGGGAGGAGATGCGGAGCAGCAAATACTGGGACACTTTTACCAGCAACCTGACGTTTTGCAATAATCAAAACATAAAATCTTTTATCCTCCTACGGTTAAGCGTTAATGTCCCATGGAGGCTGTTTAAAGTGCAAATTAAATGTTTAAATGAAATTTATATACGTATATATATATCCAAGAAAAGACGAGAGTATATAAGCCAAATGGAAACTGAAAGTGCGTGGTATTGCTGGGGACTAAAAATTCTACGTTTGCTGGTCTTTCCGTGTGACGAGAATATTTCACGACGAACGCCAACCACTTCCCTGATTTTATCGCTTTTAATTCTTTCTGTTCTTCTTCCTCAGATTCTCTCTTTTGCGGTTATTAATCTTGTGTGTGGGCTGACAGTGGTTTTGACGATAACGTTGTTAGTGTAGCTGGTGCTTTGTTCTTAGTATTTGTCTTAAATGTGTGGCGCTGTTGGCAGCTGGCTCGTGGGAATTTCGTTTTTGAGATAACTAAGTGTTCTTGTGTCTTGTATTTTGTACCTTAATTTTGACTTGTGTCTTGTGTGCTTATCTTACCCTTGTCCGTCTCTCTTCTTCTGTTCTTTCTCATCTGTACCCTTCTTTCTTTCTTTTTTCTTATTTTCTTTCGTTCTTACGTATGTATGCATATTTCTGTGTGTATCTGCGTACATCATCCCCTGCCCTTACTGTTACACTAACCTGTCTGATTTGCATAATGCAAATGTGCGTCGTTTGGCAACCTTTCAGTGGAGGGCGGCCTCGCATGGCTACGGGCTGACACACGAATGTCCCCCTCCCCTCCTCACCCAGTCGGTTTTAGCCTTCGACATCGCTGGCGGCAGACTGTAAATGTCTGACATAACCCTTCTCGTCTCAATGCATGTATTTGGCTCCTTTCATTGAAAGCGTGACTCGTGCTCAGTCCCGACTACAAAATGTGCCCGAGCCACACTGTAGGTTACTAATCCAGTGGTCACGTGATGCAGTAGCCACTAGGCATTGGTCACACGATACAGTAGCCACTAGGCAGTGGTCACATGATACAGTAGCCACTAGGCAGTGGTCACATGATACAGTAGCCACTAGGCAGTTGTCACATGATACAGTAGCCACTAGGCCGTGGTCACATGATACAGTAGCCACTAGGCCGTGGTCACATGATACAGTAGCCACTAGCCACTAGCCACTGATCACATGACACGCCAGAACACGACTAAGGGAAGCACCGCGCGTTGTCTAACACGGAAGCAGGTCACTGTGACAGGTTGGACCGGACGGGATTTTTGTTACCTTTCGCCGCTTATCTTCAAAGTCATCGTTCCTCCCTTCTCGTCGCCCCTCCATCTGACATCCCCAGATGGTGCGTGATTGGGCCGTGCGGCTTAGCATTGCGTGTTTAAAAATGGAGCGCGGTAAGAGCTGGGGAAAGGGGGCCAGTGAGGAAGAACACTTTGGTTTGGGAAGAGGGGGCAAGTGTCACACCACGTGTCACACTAAATGTCACACTAAGTAAAAGCGTGACGTCTGCAGCAGCGGCGATGTGTCCTGCACAATAAAACTGTGTCTCTTGTCATGCTATATACGGCTTAGAGAACTCTAGCTTTGTGACCTCTACAACAGTAGAGCTCCTGTACACACCTTGTTCATGGCACTGAGCAGGGCGTGTGAGAGTAGGTGATCGAAAAATATTTCGTCTTGCATTGTGTCTATCTTCCATATACTGAGACTATACAGCTGGACCACTTCCTCGTCAGGGCCTGGATAGCTCAGTTGGTAGAGCTGCGAACAAGCAGATGAAAGGTTGCCGGTTCGAATCCAGGTGTGGCAAAGGATTATTTACGTTGTGCAAACTCCAGTCGCCATTTCCCCGCACATTAACCTGCCTGTCCGCACTGGTTGTCTTACTGCTGCTCCCCGTCTGGTGGGTTTTTTTTTCAGTGCATAGCTTAGTAATAGGACCCCACCCCACCCCCTGTAATTCGAAATCACCGCGAGGTGAAAACACTGTCCCTTTAAATAACCAACCAACCAACCAACCAACCAACTAACAAAGCAACCAACCAACCGGACCACTTCCTCTTGCCAGACTAGGGCTATTTTGAGACTTTACAGCTGGCCCAGTGTCATGGCATTTTCTCTAGCCAGACTGTGTTTTCCGGTTTGCTAGTCTCACAAGTATCCCGGACACATTTGTACAAGTTCATTCCTTCTGCGTCGACTCAGGACGGGTAAGGCATAAAATGAATGAATGGATGGACTGACAAATGGATATTTTGTGAATGTTACAACAGTTACAGCGTAAATGTTAGAAAATAGCATGAATTTTTGAATATTAATAGTAAGATTTTTAGTAAACTTAGATTGAATGTTAAACATTTGCACCGTAAATGTTACCAGGTTTGTAGTGTCCATGAAAACTTTGGCCATGTATACAATAAATGTTGGAAAACTTGCATTGTCAATGGCAAAAATTCACAGCATGGATATTAGTAAATTTACTGTTTGAACATGAGGACACGTCAAATTTATATTGTGAATGTGAGGAACTGTATGAGGACACCGACAGTATCAATATACGAGGGGGAGAGAGAAAGAGAAACACACTATATTATACATGTATAGCCATGTATGGTCATGTATAGCCATGTATGGCCATGACTATACCACTCAGCTACCGATCACCACGGACTGGTCTCTTCATACACGTACACCTATACATAAGCACACATGTAGCCCGCTATCGTTTTCTCTCCCCCCTCTCTCTCTCTCTCTCTCTGTCAAACGAATTCTTTCTCGCTGTGGTGTTTTCTAACACTCCCACACGCAGCCCCGCCCCCCAAGAACACACACCTGTACACACACATACACATGTACATACAGGCCACCACAGCACAGCGGTAGCACGTGCAGTACGCCGACAGAGGGTCGGGGTTCAGATCGCTGGAGTAGCGTCACCTGCTTCCCACATCCTGTGGGACATTCGGTCTGCTAGCGTGTGAACGAAACCTGCATGTTGCCTTTCACACGGCTTTCGTCACCTGAGAAATAATTCTAAGAATCTATTTGATCTGTATCGTGTAACCAATAGGAATGTGCATGCTGAGAAATATATTATTTCCTCTCTGTACCATTTTCTAATATTGTCTTTTATTGGAAAGTATATTTCTAGTCCGTACAATTAATGTCTTTTATAAAGTGGCAGACACTGGCGTTACACGGAATAATTCCCATAACTTTGAATACGTCAGCATACCGAGATGTTTATCAAAAGCTGCGGCATGGAGTATACTGAGTCAATAAGATTGAAGTTAAAAACATTGATATCCAAGGACCCTTTCAAGTTAACAATTCTGATATTCACAATGTGTCGTGGCACAGATAGTACCTACATCACTCCTGGGCTTTACTGGGCTTTACTAAAAGTATGGGCGGGTTGTTAATCCATGCCATGGTTCACCAGTTAATAAACTACATGAAAAACAACATTAGCCACTTGAATAATAATAACTATTATTATCATATCATTGAATAATATGAGGAACAAAATTCAAGGCGATGACCCTCAATCCAAGTGGAAGTGCTTAAGAACAGGTATGAGGACACAACGTGTTTGTATTTAGTGTTATGACTTTCTTGTAAAGTTTTCTGTTCTGTTCACTGGACAGCACAGTTGGCTGTAGGGACTGTTGTGTTGGCAGTTAAAGTAACTGATGACGTCACATCGTTTAGAGCCTTTCCTAACCCCCTCTTGTAAAGCACCGTTGGTGTTGGTGCGGGGGGGGGG
>SMGT01013943.1:106131-117959 GCA_004794575.1 Lanistes nyassanus | reverse complement strand
AGGCAACATGTAGACACCAGACTTACTAACAGTCTGAGTACAGGCAACATGTAGACACCAGACTTACTAACAGTCTGAGTACAGGCAACATGTAGACACCAGACTTACTAACAGTCTGAGTACAGGCAACATGTAGACACCAGACTTACTAACAGTCTGAGTACAGGCAACATGTAGACACCAGACTTACTAACAGTCTGAGTACAGGCAACATGTAGACACGAGACTTACTAACAGTCTGAGTACAGCCAACATGTAGACACCAGACTTAATAACAGTCTGAGTACAGGCAACATGTAGACACCAGACTTAACAGTCTGAGTACAGGCAACATGTAGACACGAGACTTACTAACAGTCTGAGTACAGGCAACATGTAGACACCAGACTTACTAACAGCCTGAGTACAGCCAACATGTAGACACCAGACTTACTAACAGTCTGAGTACAGCCAACATGTAGACACCAGACTTAATAACAGTCTGAGTACAGGCAACATGTAGACACCAGACTTAACAGTCTGAGTACAGGCAACATGTAGACACGAGACTTACTAACAGTCTGAGTACAGGCAACATGTAGACACCAGACTTACTAACAGCCTGAGTACAGCCAACATGTAGACACCAGACTTACTAACAGTCTGAGTACAGGCAACATGTAGACACCAGACTTACTAACAGTCTGAGTACAGGCAACATGTAGACACCAAACTTACCAACAATCTGAGTACGGGCAACATATAGACACGAGACTTACTAACAGTCTGAGTACAGGCAACATGTAGACACAAATACTTACTTACAGTCTGAGTACAGGCAACATGTAGACACAATACTTACTAACAGTCTGAGTACAGGTAACATGTAGACACAATACTTACTAACAGTCTGAGTACAGGTAACATGTAGACACAATACTTACTAACAGTGGGCTCTGTGCTTGTACCACAGTCTGAGTACAGCCAACATGTAGACACGAGACTTACTGGCAGTCTGAGTACAGCCAACATGTAGACACGAGACTTACTGACAGTCTGAGTACAGTCAACATGTAGATACCAGACTTACAGTCGGTTCTGTGCTTGTAACAGATGGCACGTGCATGCTGCAGAACGTAGATGAAACGTCCTTGTTGTGACGTGCGTCTGCGCGTGTCTAGGTGTGTATGGGCAGATGGATCTGAATCAGCATGTATGAATCATGTCTTTATCATCATGTCTGTATCGTCATGTCTGCATCATCGTGTCTGCATCATCCCGTCTATATCATGTTTGCACCACCGTGTCTGCATCTTGTCTTTATCATCTTGTCTGCAACATCGCGTCTATTTCATGTCTGCATCATCCTGTCTATTTGTTCTTTATTAATCCTGTCTGTATCATGTCTCTGTATCATTGCGTCGAAATAAGCCGACCTTGCTTTTTTTCTGCGCATCGGATCTAACGCGATTTACCACTACGACAGCTGAAAAGCGACCCCTATAGTGCACGACACCAGACGACTTCGGCCCTAATTTCGCGCAAAATCCCACCAGTCTGTCAAATTCTTTCACTTTTTTCTTAAGAATAATCTTTTTACTAGATTTCTCACGTGATCTAGAGACGTTGTCCCTGACACTAGGTCTAACCTCGTTTCTCATCAGACACAACTTGGGAGCTGAGACAGATGGACATATATCAGGTTTCCTCCAGTAGTTATTTGAGCCGGTCTGGGGTACGCTTTCTCAGTTGAAACCTCTAATGTTTGAGGCACTGGAAATTTCCCGGAAAGGGAAGATCTAAGGGACAGAACAGCTTCTATCCCAGTTTCGAACGTGTAAATTGGAATTACACGCAGTTTTCTGGCAAAACCGGCAAATGAGACTCGCAAACAAAATGGCGCTGTGCTGACTTGAACCGGGAAACTAGTAAAAAGATCTCGAACTTTTCCGTCAGCGAGGCTCATTGTAATTCATCTCCAGTTTGGATTTCTCTGCTCCTTATGTCTCCTGGAGTGAAGTCATTCTACAGCGGTGCTCCTGTCCTAGTGGACGTCGCTCACATTCTTCGCTTCAGTATCTTGTGTTCGATCGCAACCAACTCTATATTCCCTGGACTAGGGAAGGTGAAGGTATTGTACCTTGGGTATTAATACTGTCCGATTCCAGCGAAGGACTCGAAATAACTGTTGAATCTGTCACGGACCCGTGACTTTGGCAGGTTCGCTGAGAACCGATTAAGATAACTCGCCGTGTAGTGTTTAGCCGTGGTCTATACACTCTTGAAAGTACGACTAGACTAAAGTCTGGATAACAGTGCGACAAACCTTGGATTTGTCCACCACTTCGGAACGTTCGTAAAGGTCCGGTTTGACCTATATGTGAAAATACCCTAGGTTACGGGTATCATTCTCGTATGTACTAAGAAACGAAATAACTCTACCAGATCTAGATAACTCAGTGAGCTTGTTACATTCCTACCACCTCCTCTATCTGAAGCATTGATATTTGTTCCAGTTGAATAATATGTTCTTTCTTCCTTGGTACATTGTATGTTTATGATGCATTTATGTCTACTTGATCTGTACGCTTGTATCTTCATATTTCTTTGAAATATTGATGTATAACGGGGGAGACTGATTGAATGATTTGTTTGTACTTTATAATCAGAAAGTGAGAGAAAGAATTAGAGCTATTGTATTTGAATGAATATTATATTGCCTGCATACACTCATACAGTGTGTTTGAACCATCTCGTCTTCTTTAGTATTGCCGAAGAGAATTCTTTCGTAGAATCTGGCAGGCGGAGATTAGACGTCAGTATAAATATAGATTAAGAAAATTTAACATCCAGAGTTTACCTTGTAAATTTTTTGAACTTTTGGCTTTGGCTCACGACCTGAAAAACTGGGAAGACAGGGGATCAGATCCGTCCAAAGGATCAGTTAGATCTTGGTGAAAGTGAAGTGTGAACTGTGTAATATCGACATTCCAACTTGTTGATCCGGTCCTCCTATTTTTAACACATAGAGGAGCTTTACACGGTGGGCTTTTGACTTCCTTGAGTAAAAGGACGAAAGCGGGGACAGACAGTGTGACGACAAGAGAGAGACATCTACGTAGGGACTTGTCGGTTGGGGTGGGAGGTAATTCCTTCTATCGCAGCAGATAGGTCTCAGGTGGGCCTTTCGAAGGAGTTTCCCACGACGTGGAGCACGCTTTTACTTCTGTTACGGAGACCGGGGAAAATTAACGTGATTGTTCCCTCCTAGCACCCCGTTCACGATAATCATCGTGTCTGTATCATCGTATGACAGCGATAATAAAGAAGATAAGCTAACATCGTTCCACGGGACGTACGGGATGATACGGACAGTCTACACGTGTTCAGTACGGCGGCTCGTGCAAAAAGGCATCGCTTTAACAAACAGATAATGAGACAAGCCTCACGCAGTACCAGACAAAATAAATCAACACTTAACGAAATAGGTGATGAATCCAGGCTCCGTATGCTATTAAACTGTACTAAAGTTATTCCCGAATAGAGGATTTTTCTGTCTCTAAAAACGGTGTTTCGACGAAACTGGAATAAGCTATCGCTCCTGGGACGACCGAATAAATTATCGCCGAATAACGAGGGGAAAATGAGCTGTTGGAAAATTCAAGGAACTTATTCCTTTCATGGCGGCTATTCTAGAATAAGTAAACTATTTGGTTGTCTCGCATACGGGGCCTGAGGACACATTTGATATGGCAACCAAGGATGAAACACAATGAGGAAATTGACGCTTTGTACGCATGCCCAATACACATCCTCACCTCCAAGGATATGACGTCATCTGTTTGCCAGGGTGCTGTGGCGACTGAACATCCCCTACAACCCGTGGTTAGACCCGCCCAGTCTTTGGGCGGGGCCACAGTACTAGCTTCTGTGCTCAGGGAGTGTGAGGTAAACATAGCTCTGGAAACATATTCACAACACTCTAATGCCGTCCGGACACTGTGTGACTATATATAAGGTGCACCAGTCACACGATAATGCCTTTCTCACACTATGCGACTATGTACATTCTTCACATCTTGATGCAGTTCTTGCACTATGCGACTAAGTGGAATAAAACCACTGACACACATATAGTCCGCCTGCCTAAGACAGAAATATGATGTAATTTTGTCAAAACTGGATTAAATCTTTGCAATTGCTGCAGACCTTCACTGTGAAGTTGTGTGAAGCCTCTCGAGTGAAGTTGAATGAAATTTCATTTGAAAACTAATGTTTCTTTGTCACTGCTGACATTTGGTTTCATCAAATTGTGTAACATTGGGCTAAGGGAACCGTTTCGCTGTAAATGAGTAAATGTTGATGCAGTAGCTGATGTAATAAAAATGTCTTACCCGAGTACTTAACAGCCGAACGAACACTGATTGAGTGATGAACTGAACGACAGACTTCAGTCTTCAGAGGAAATATCTAATGAACGTAATGGCAATGCCATTCTCCACAGAAAGTTGTTGCTATGCCGTGATTTTACAAGTGATGTCTTCTTCAGAAAAACGGCCGGTGCATATATAGTGTCATCCTGACGCAATTATACCAATGGTACATTTAAAATGTTATTTATTTATCCACGTAACAGGCATTCATTAACTAGGAAATAAAATATATTTCTGTGGCTTGGCCAATCATAAAACAGCGCCCTTTTTGTCCCAACAATTCGTTCGGCAAATACGCTCGTACTATTCCCAAAATGTTTATGTGCATATTTACTTAAAGAAATACTCTCAATCTCTCTTTAAAAAATTACTCAGACAATTAAATCCCGTTTTTCAGGAAGATCAACAAAAAAGAAAAGTATCCACGCCCAGGAAAATCTGTACAATCAGAAGACGGCAGGACATCTTATTCCGGCCTTTCCGCTCCCCAGAGTGCAAGGGCGTGAGTGCAAATATTGATGAGCACTATGCTCTACAATTTGAAACCTTGCTCCGCCACTGTAAATTGAAACGTTCCTCTCAAAACAGCGGCCCTAAATTGTGTGCCCCTTCAATTCAGTTTTGTATGCACAAGCGAACTGTGAATTTCACGTGCCGTCAGCCGTAGCCAGGTTATCTGAGCTCAAGCACGTGCGTGCCCTGCAATCAGTTCGTGTCTGAACACGGGTCTGAGAGCACGTCTTGGCTCTGTGTGATGTCATGTTCCGGTAAGCGTCTCTATGGTGTGTGCTTGAAAGGCAATCGGAATAGGTCTGTTTTTGTAGGTCTGTAGGTACATAGGTAGGTGGGTAGGTAGTTAGACAGGTAGGTAGGTGGGTAGGTAAGTAGGCCTATATGAGTGTCTGAGTAGACCAACAAACAGGTAGGTAATCAGGCGTGCCGGTATGTATGTAAAAGGTGGAGTATAAGCGCAGGCTCGTGTTTTATAGGCTGCTATTTATCCATAATAGATGAAAATAAAACTCTCTCTTGTTCCAGCATTCAGAGTATTATTAACTTTATGTATATAGTTCTTTCTAGTGCCTCTGTCTTTGGGTTGTTGTCAGTTTGCTTGTGTACTTCAGATTGTTCACCGTGCATTTGTGTTCTTGTCGATCACAAAAGTATCCCACCCGTAATTTTGGAGATGGGGAGCGGCAGTCTGTGATGTTAGATTCCACTCGTTTCTCTTTCCTCCACGTCAATATTCTGCATTTGTCGGCCCATGTATAATCCTGCGTCAATCGACAGAACAGTAACAACACTTGTACTGTGGTCAGTGGCACTCTATCATCCCTAAATCTCGATGTTTGGACAGAGTCTGGGGGACAGTCCCGGGGGGGGGGGGCGGTGTCTGAGGACAGTGCTGGGAGGTGGTAGTGTCTGGGGAACAGTGCCTGGAAAGCTGGTACCCGAGCAGATAAAAAAAATCAAACCATGGATAGCAGCGTGAAGTGCCACAGTATATCTGCCTTTGATGTCTACATTACCTGCAAGAGTTTGGTCCACCGATGCTTGGCTTGCCGTACAAGTATTGTGAAATGTACTTGTAGAATAATCATTGCCACTTAAAAGACGTTGCCCTTATTTCATTAAAAAAAAAACAGGTTAATTTCATTTGGTTTGTTTGTGTGGGGTTTTTTTTTTTTGGGGGGGGGGAGGTTGTTTGGTTGTATAAAGGGCTGGGTCCGTATACAAGAGTAGAAGTTAGCTGTGTCTTCGAGCCTAAATTATAGCTATATTAACCTAGCGTTAACCAACCCCTTGAGTTGCCATGGCGTAACCCCCCCTCCCTCCCCAAACCCTTGACACTACAAAATGAATAATAAACACCGATCTTCAATATCAGCAACGGACTTTTTCTGTCGCGTTTTTGTTTTCCTTGGGTGAGGGGCATAATTTTTAAATGAAACCTCTTCGTTTGTTTGTTTATGTCATTTGTAGCACCTGGAAGCGGAAAATAATGTTTAATCAGAATCAGGGTTGGTTCTCGCTGTAGTATGAAAATATCACTCTGAAAGCGAGATACTTAGGTACGTAGGTTGGTTGGCTGGTGCTTAACGTCCGGTGGCAAACTGTGTATGTCAGGACAGTGTTAGACAAGGTAATGTTGGAACTGCTGTCGCAACACAGACTTCAGTCGCACCCAGTCTCATTATACTGACACGGGGCCAACATGTTCCCTATAATGCCGGGAGTCTGGCGGGGCATTTACTAGAAAATTGGCAATCTAGTAGCTGCCCTGCCAGGCGTCTGGCATTATAGGGAACAGTACCAGGACTGGTTGCCCCTGTGTCAGTACAATGTGACTGCTTGAGACTGAAGTGTGTGTTGCGACAGCAGACCTGGATGCGAACCACCAACTTCCCGCCTCGGAAGAGAAGGCTTAACTACTAGACCACCGAGGCGGTCAGTTATGCAGGTGATATGTGATGACTTTATTTATTATATATAGCATACATATGTGCCATTACAAATGTCACACATACGTACCATTATAGATATCACACATACGTGCCATTATGACTAATATGTCACTGTCGTTCTTTTATTGCTGCAACTTGCACTTTATTTGAACTTGTATGTTATGAATAAAAAGCATATAACCTTTTTGCATCATGCATGACACTTCTCCGCATGTTACACCACATACATGCCTAGATTTGTCACACCATAGCAACAAGTCCAAATTTGTTAAGTCAAAGACAGAACAAAAAAGAACACTTGTAAGCTGCTTGGAAATAAACCTAAGTTGGCAAAAAGGAACTGAGCCAAGCTACATGTGCATTAAACGACATTACACAGCCCCCTGGCCCCATTCTCCCCCTATGCTACCCCCCACACACACGCGCGCGCGCGCGTGCCATTGGTTACAACTGCGCAGAAGGGTTGTGATTTGATTGGCTACACGAATGACCTCTCTTGCATGCCACCTTTAGGTGAAGTCTATCCTGTCCCAGCGTTTTCACCGCACGCTGTACGACCCGCTTCACTTCACTCAGCTAAGTGCCTAGGGTTTTTTTTTTTTACCTGTGTTTGTATCTGCTTGTGTTTGTGTTGTCCTGACGAAGCAGTAATGCCCCGAAACTGCTAACTTGTCTGTGTCGTTTGGTGTAGGTTGGTCCAGTTCCTTTCTGTAAACTTAGTCATATCAGACACAACAGGCCTGGTTATATCATATCATACATTTATAGACATGTCGCATCATGACAACAGCTATAAACCTGCTACATTATTGATAACAGTCTTTGATCCATTAAATTATGGACATTGGTTGTCTGTGGACTGCTGACCCCTTTAACTGCGCAATTAAGGACTTTTCGTTGTAATCCAGTTTATCACAGAGAAATGTGTCGCGAGCATTATCTTGTAACCCGCTCTTCCAACAGTCGCGTGCTTCATGCCATAGCCGATTCAAAGATGAAATATTTCCTCGCAGTTTGTGCTGTTTTATAGTATAACAGTATGTTGGTAAATTCGTACGTCTTGTCAAACTTACCCGAGTTCGTCGCTTGCAGAGCGAAGCTGTTTTATTTTGTAATAAAGTCCATTATAGGGTTGTTATAGTGCTGGCACGCGTTCGTTAACACGCGAAGCAGTCTCAAGCTGAATATTTAGGACACTGTGCTACTGATCTGTGACAACACAGACATAATGACACAAAGATACAGCGACGCAACGACACAAAGACACAACCCTGAATAATGTTGACAAAAGCTTTTAAGTATTTATTGGCGATACGTGTTAATAGGCTTGCGTTAAATTGAGATGTAGCGTCTGTAGTCGTAAGTGCTAATTAATGCCAACAGAGGCTGATTTGGACGTTTGGACGCATCAATGATTAATACTTAGACTTTCCGACGGCTTCTTCAGCACATGATAAAGGTTCCCCGCATAATATCCCGATAGAAATATAAACGGTGTTAAATGACGAGACTAATCCTGGCAATGACAGATGATCAAACAATAAATCTGTGATAACGACGCCTGTGATAACATCACAACAAAACTCAGTTATGATTTCAGCACCTGTAAGTTTACACTGTTACAGCCGGCGCGTTGCAGAATGCTCTCTCACTGCTGCAGCTGTCGTTCTACACAATGTGGAGCCTGGATAACTCTGAAGGTACAACTGCGGACTGCAGCGTGTGGAGGGTTGAGGATTCAAATCTTGTTTAACGTTGTGCACTGTCCATTCAACCATCCCCAGAACATTTAACTGCATCTTTGCAGCCTCCATCTTACTGCATTTATCCGTCTGGTGGTATATTGTTCAGTGTATAGTTAAGTAACAGGACCACATACCCTTCCCCCATTTACTCCCCCCCCCCATAGTGCGCTCCCCCCCCCCAGTGCAAAATCACCGCACGGTGGAAACACTCTCCGTCTAAAATGGCTACCTGCCTCCTGCACCATCATCCCGTGCCTTTCTCGGTTTTACCAGGAGAAAACAGACTGACAACTGCCTCGCGTTCTCAAAGACAGAAATGGTGGGGGAGGAGTCGGATTTTTTCACTGTAGAGCTGCTTTTGAGGGCAATGGACTGGTACGCAAACAACCTGGCACAGTTCAAATGCTCGCAATAGTGAGAGATACATAGAAACAGAGTCATTATGCAAACAACATCCAAACCGGATGAGGAAACGAGTGTACAAGCAATTCTTATCGAAGTCTATTATTTGTGTAGTTGACTGAGCAAGTAGAAATGGTGTTTCTCTGGGTTAGTTATTTGTTATTTTATTGTTTCATTTCCACATTATGAGCAAAGAGAAATGCCAGATCACATAAAAATATCTACAGAATCGAAAGATTTCGTCATGGGCACAAGATCTAGAGACAGTTTAAAACTCGTAACAGAATAACTCGATTCAGTGAGTGAGGCCACAATTCTATTTCGCATTCTTATGTAAAATATATCTATTATCGTTTTGTCAATATTCCAAACTGATTTTTCAACATTAAATGTGCAAGAAAGTCGAGTCTCTCATTCACAGGACCAGCATGTTTTATTATGTTCAACTTCATTTGAATCATTTTCTGCCATACACTTTATGCATGTCACAAAGGTAATTGCCTGAGATCTACTGTTTGTTTGTTGTTTTTTTTTTTTTGGGGGGGGGGTTGTAAACACTGTTTTGCGTTCAGTACCGTGACAATTCCAGATTCTAGCTAGAATATCTGAGTGATTTTTCAGTATATGACGTATTTATAACACTGTTAGCCTCAAGGCGAGATTTCTGCCCTCTGGATAAGCACGCAAGTGAACTGTATAGAGTGTCCTTGAACTTCGAACTCATGACGTAGTACACGACGACATTTAAAGCCGAATTTATGGACCGAAAAAGCCCAATCACAGACCACATGAGGGAATGCATGTTATAATACCTGCCCGTGTAGCTGAGATCCGGTACGATGAAAGTGGCCAACTGACCAGCTAAGTTGGGAATGGCGCACATGATGAAGACCACAGACGTTCCTATCAACATCCGGGTTACTGCCACCTCTTTACTGGACAGCCTCGCTGTGGACTTTGACGTGTCTTTGGAGACCCGAGTTGTTTCCGATGTGGTCAGAGAGTTTCTCCACTCCATGGCCGACTGTAGTTTGACGGCGACGATGAGGGTGGTGACGATGATGGTAATGAAGAAGACGCAGGGTAACGCAGTGGCGTACACAAAGATGTCAACTGTTTCTATCACTTGCTGGTTGTCCAAGAAATGTCTAGGAAACAAGAACGACTACTCTTATTTCAACTGCTGTTGTGACATAAGACCTTTCACCTTTTTGTCTACACCGTGTCCTGTTGTGGGAATACTCTGTCATGTGTCTAGGGGTATTGCGTTTCTGCGTTTGCACTAGCCTGTTCGTTAACTGGAGTTACAACAACATAAATATGTGTCAAGAATGGGTAACTCACCATGCGAGCGCTGCCTAATTTTGTCAATTTCCACACCCACTCAAGCCCCCACCCCCTTACTTGTCACGCGCACAACTTAATAAAAGAGGGCAGCGATAATATACTGTTCTATTTTACAGTTTCAAGATAGAATATTCCACTACACAATGAACAATGCTCCAATATACATCTACCGACATGTAGATCAACCACTCGCACTCTCATATATTCATCCCAGCGACGCTACACGCACACGTTATTTACCGGAGTATAGATCAATTTCCATACCAATAATTTACATCGGTGAACCCAAGGAAAAACCGTATTCTTTCCGAAGACAATTCGTTTGTCTTCGGTACAACGTGCTAAAAACCACTCAGAAAATGACGTCACGCCGACGTCTTTAGCTTCAGTAAGATCGGCCGACAATCACAATGGATAACCGTAAGTATTCTACAAACAACTAGTCCCGTTGGACAACCGACAAATCAACAAGTTTGATGTATACTTTCTTCTAAGCCAGTTCCATACCGACATTCAAGACAACTATCTTTGAGTTACGATCGTGTCCTACTTTCCTACACTGTACATAAACTCATTTACGATGTGGGATAGGAATACCGCAGACGCCACGTCTCTCAGCTCCACAGTCTCAGCACCGGTCCGAATGCCCGAGTTCCTTTCCCGACTGACAAGTCACCCTGTGCAGCAGCTGCTGGTTCTCTGTCCACGTCGCGGTAACGGTCGTACTCTCCTGTAGTAACTACCCCAAAACTGTTGGGGGTATTCGGCATTCGGCATTCGTAGTTGGCGGTCGGCTGCCTTTATACCCCTGAAGTCGGATTGCCAGGAAAACGCGAATAGGCTGTCTACCCGTTCAGGGTGGTGGGCTGTAGCCGGGAGGGTTGTTCACCCCCACCTCCCACCCGGCCACCTCTGAGGGTGACGGGTCAACCGGGGGAGGGGGCCGGTTACCCTCAGCTTTTGCCCCACAACCTTCCTCGCTCCAACGCGCTCTCTCCCGAGCCGCGAGAACCATAACATTGGCGCCACCCGAGGAAGAGAGGGGCCGGTTGTCTTCGCCCCTCGCTTATCCACAAGTTCGCGCACGCCATTTGAGGATACTGTGGCCGGGGCCATGTCTCAAGCCACTTCGAGGCTCATGATCCTCACTTCCGCTTAGCTAGTTTTATGTGATAGCTGCATCTCGCAAGCGGCTCGCATTCCAGCCAGAAATCGAAGAAAAAAATATCAAAAAGGTGGTGGTGACACCTGCTCATTTATCGGGTGTAAAAACAACAGAAGAGTTTTACATCGGTGGCGTCTTACGCAATGTGTGCTGCACAAACCACTTCTGCACGGCGAGTGCCCCTGTGAACCGGTCATACGAAACCCCGAACAGCCACGAACAGCCACCAAAATTCATGGTCTTAGATCTAAATAAAGGTTTTAAAGGTATATCAAGCATTAAAATGCACTTT
>SMGT01013943.1:65986-90404 GCA_004794575.1 Lanistes nyassanus | reverse complement strand
AAGGCTGAAGTCTGAAATATCTCCATGCAAAAAGGCTGAAGTCTGAAATATCTCCGTGCAAGAAGGCTGAAGTCTGAAATATCTCCATGCAAAAAGGCTGAAGTCTGAAATATCTCCATGCAAGAAGGCTGAAGTCGGCCGAGAATTTCCCACACCCTAGGAATGAAGTAGATTTATTTTAACCAGGATCGGTAGATAGGTAAATTTAGAGAATTTTGTTTAGGATACTGCTAACTCCTCGCGGTAATTTCACACCACGGAGAGGGGTGGTCTTATCCACTTATCTCTAAGCAGTGCATAGCTTACCCCATTGCTGGATTCGAACTTGCAACCTTCGCCACACATGTCCTATGTTCTGACCACCGAGGTATCCAGTCCCCACTTCCCAAATGACCATGTGATGTGCCTAAAATATTGCATTCTTCTCCTGCGATCCCCTGCATCTTTATAACGGAGGGCCATTTTCAACTCACTCTTTTTCTTGAGAATATAAGCATCGTGGAATGTACAATTGTAAATGCAGTAATTCAAAAAGTTTTTCGTCTTTCCTTCACACCTAGCGTCAAAAAAAACCAAAGATAAACTTCAGCGAGCAATATCTCACTTCCCGTGTTCTCGTACCTCCCAAGGTATCAGATCAGCAGCAGGACCAGTCACCATGAGCGTCGCCATGAGACAGCCCTTACAGGCGCCTGTTGACTCCATCTCGCGAAGAGGACCAGCCAGAGTAGTTGACGAATCTTCCATTTACATGCCTCTGTACTGGTTGTACACTTAGCACGACTTTAAGCCTTTTTGTACACCATGTTCCTTTATGCTGAAACTATTTTAAAACAATTTTTATATCCTCAGCCCGTGGTAAGCTAGAGACTTTGATTGTAGGGTGGTACAGTATGTTCGATGTCCTGACCAGTCAGGTGTTTGGACACATAAAGTTACCGAGGATGTTGTGCGAGATTTTAATCAGATCAAGTTGTTCCAGTCCACACCAGCATTTGTAAGTGCTCTACTTAACTGTTCGCGCTGACCTCATTACAATGAGATGACCAGCACCCGAAACGTCATCATCCGGATCATCCTTCAATTATCTTTACTGAAAACAGGGCCACAGTCACGTTCTCTGCACGTGAGGCTATTTTTTGTTTGCTTTCGTGACCTTCACAAGCGCTTCAGAGTGCTTCAACTTGCTTATAGTCTCGCCTGATGCGTGTGGATTTTGTTGCATATCTTTGCACCGGAAGTAAACATAAACCAGTCGAAATTCCACATCATCGTCTCGGTCTCTAACGTCATAGTGTCGGTCTCTAACGTCATTGTGTCGGTCTCTTCTCGTGTCGGTTTCCGTTATCTGTCAACACGCATGCCTCGTCCTCCGGCTCCGCACGCGCGCACGCTCTGTGCTAATTTCTGTACATTTTTGAGACCCCGCGCGTTGCTGTGCATCATTTGCTGTTGTTAGAGAATCGAGAAGTGATAGCCTCTAGTTATAGACGCGAAGTGCCAACAAAGACTGCTAATGAAGTTCCAGTTTACTTAGAATAAGTGTCACGTTTCCGAGTACAGAGCTCGAGCAAAGTGAGAAATATTAGGCTACAATATTTGTTTCCAATTTGCCAATGACAACATTTTCCTATCTGGAACTTTTTCATAATTTGCCATGCCTTGAAAGACAACAGACAATTCAAAAGAAAATGTATTTTGTATGTACAGAAACATATAGCCGAATCGTTCCTGTTAAATTCTGAACTCTGTTGTCACAGCCTTTTACAAATAAGCCTCGGGGTTGTCTTGTAATATTACTGAAGTAATTTTCTTCTGTTCAGTTGATGCTGTCTGTTTACATTCAATTTAAGTTTTGATTTAGTTTGTCTACAGCAGGGTTCTAGTGAGGAAAATAAGGTTTGCCCAGCAGTAAGATTAGACCTAGAAATAAGTGAAATTATTTGAAAGGCCTAAATTATGTGTCTTGTAGAGTAGCTCTTCGTTTGTTCTCTCTCCCCTTCCCACTCCCTCCCTACCAATCCCTCCTTCCCTCTTCTCTGCTCCTTCCCAGTCTCTTGATTCCTCCTTCACCCACCTCACAAACCCTGACCCTACCGAAGTGCATGCATGAGAATAGTACCGGCCCCCGTTACAGTCAATGGTACAGTTTTTTTTTTAAGAATCTCCGACTCTCGGACACAACTAACGTGTATCTTGTTGGATTCAAAAGAAAGGTGGGATAGACATCAGTTTTCTGCTTGCAGTCCATGATGGGTGTGCGTCCCCGGTAAGCCGCTAAATCATTCTGTCATGAGCTACAGTCAAGGACAAGGAATATTTTGTGGTGTGAAGCAGGACTCAGCATGGTATGTTTGTACCTTTAGTCACTTATACTCGTCCAGGGCACGAGCTTGTAATTCCCACAGACTTGGGGGGGACACGCATGCGCGGTGTATCATGTGCGCTGCGCATGCGTGTGGCGGTTGCTAACGAACAAAACAGATCGGTAGCTAAGTGGTGAAGACATAGCTTTGCAGTTCGAAGTCGCAGGTTTGATGCGAATACTAACTTAAACTTTTTGAGGGGGTGGGGGTGGGTTAGGGTCTGATGTTAGGTAGGACTTCTGTTTTCATGTATAAATTCAAGCAGGTCCGCAAGCATAAGTTAATCGGGATGAGAGGTGGTCTGCGCACGCGTGCCCCAAGATGGTGGGAATTGCAGGCTCGAGGTTCACCCAAGTCCAGTAATACTCGTGACACTGCTTAGGTGAGCGGTGCTCGCTCGTGCGTAAGGTATACTGTGGGAGTTTAACTTCAGTGCGGGGCTAGACATTTCTAGGTTCCCGAGTGAGGTGTGTTAGACAGCTGTAGTTTGTGGAGAGAGTGGTTTCCTAGAATCGGGGATAGTCTTCGCCAGTGGGTTTTTGTGTCAAAATTTATCCAATCCCAACAGTTTCCCTGTAGATGAGAGCGAGGAGAACCGCAAGTTAATGAATAGTTGGTGTGTAGTGAATAGTTGAGTGAAAGTAGATGGAAGTCGATGCGTGTATCAGGGTGTTAAGTGCGTGAGTATCAGAGAGCGAGTGCGAGAGTGTAGTTAATAAATAAGGCCGGGTCCTTTTTAGAAAAACTACATCGTCTCGTTGTGTTGTGTTGTGCGGAGTTGTGTGCAAAAGAACACGCCCCCACACCCCTGGTCGCTTGGTGAGAGTAAGATAGGTGGCCGAGAGAGTGTGTGTGACACCAGCTGACCTTGACCCGCTGTTCCAGTGTTCGCTTTCCTTCAGCAGCAGGAGTGGCGGACCATCCTGCCAATGACTCTGGGGACGTTGACAGCCCAAGCGACAACGGCGCCTTGTTTGCGTGCAGGCCAATGGAGGGCACATATATATATATTTTTTTTTTTTTTGATTCTGTGCTGCACCTGCTCTGACTTTCGTATACGTGAGTCATGTCCATGGCAGGCAATCTGTTGCAGTGAAAATAGCCAATCGAATTTGTTGTTGCAACTGTTAGTTAAATCAGTGAATGAGGTGCACGACCTCAGCTTCATTGTGACTTTCATTTTGTGTTTTGGCATCAAGCAGCGCGTGCGGCTTGCGCTGGTCTTTCAATTCTTTCGAGTACGTGAGTACTATATATCCAGCGGCTCCAGTATGTGTCTGCTTGACAGTATCCTAGCTAGAGAGCAAGATTTGCACTGTCAAGGGCAGCAACTTTTGCAGAGGGAGAAAAAGTAAAAGCCAGTTGGCATCCCCCAAAAGTTACACCACTACTGTATTAAGCATTCTCACACGTAGCCAGTGGCAATTATCACGCGGATGTATCTATACCATGTCGCCGTTGTGTGAAGGTGGCCAAGGACGATCGCAGATCTGCATTGTGTCGCCACAGCAAGTGTGGTGAAGTTTACAACCAGTCGGAAATTTTCGAATGGATTTAATTTGCCATTCGCAATCTTCCCACTGTCCATTTCACAGCACGGAAACGGCGCTTATAAAGGTTGTAAATGACGTTCGTCTGTCATTAGACGAGGGAAATGTGTCGATACTCACACTTTTAAACCTAATTGTCAGCAGCCTTCGACGTCATTGACCACGAGATTCTTTTGAGTAGGCTGTACAGTCTGTACAGCATAGCTGGCTCTGCGCTAGCATGGTTCGGGCCCTGTCTCCCTGCAATAAGGACCCAAACTGTGCTGGTTGATGAAAAGACTCCAGCAACAGTGTCCGTACCTTTCGGAGTCCCACAGGGCTTCGTCCAGGACCCATACTATATATTAGTCATTCTGTATACAAAACCTTTGGCCGATGTATATAAATCTCACTGAATGCGGTGATGAGCTCTGTAAATGTACTTAATAATCATAATAATCTTAGGACGCCTTAATGACTGGAAAGACAGATACTAAACAGCACGCCCTAATGAGAGGATAGAAATCCCTGAACAGATCAAATTAATAAAATACTAGTTAACCATGCAGGTTGAGGTTGGAGAAGGGACCAGCCAAAAAGTAGCTCTTATTTATCTACTTCTGAATTAAAACTACGCACTTACATTTCTTCGTTACGTATCTCTCCGTGTTTTAACATATATAAATATATATATATATTCCGGCTTCCGTGGCTATCCACGATCTTGCGGAAGGTTTTTTGCTGGACCCGCCTGCAAGCAGCCCGCATCCGTAAACCCAGCTCTCGAGCAGACGGCGCGCGTCACCTGACCCGTGACCCTGAGAGTCGCCTTGACCCAATGACGTCTATCGGTCTGTGGCGTGCAGACCGCTGCTAGACTGCGTCGGCGTGGCTTGCTGAGAGCGGGTGTTGCGTTTGTTACTCACCGAACTTGAGATTCCGAGATCATGGGTCGCCCAGAGCCAATTCGCAATCCAGAATTAAAATACACGCAGGTCAGTATGAGAGAAGCATTTATTTTCAATGCAATCGTCGATCATTGAGATTCAGATTGGTGCCAATACAATAGATTTGCTGTTTGATTAAAAAGATTTAGTCATTTACTCAGTCATTGAGGGTTTGGAACGCTAAAGTAACTAATTTCTAGTAGTTTTAATGCCCCCCCCCCCCAGCAAATGCTATACTTAGTGAGTGAACAAATGTTACACAGGGGATAATGATAAAGAAAAAAGTTGAGTTTGTCCCACAGTCGATCGGTATAGGCCCCTACAGACTAAATATAAATTCTTCGTCGCAAAACTCAAACGCGTAAGCTACAACGGATGATAACTTCGGCTAATACATTTTATTATGCAGTGGAGTGATTTTATCTGCGTGTCAACTGTCATGTGGTTCTCGTGCTCTTACGAGTATTGCGCATTTGTATCTCCGCTTTTTGAGTATTTTGAAAGACAACAGTGGATCGATTAGAGGTAAGTGCATACAAGGACAGCTCATACTGGCGTCAAGGTTTTGGTGGTGTTATCTTGCTCTCAACTTTCTTAAAGTAGGTTCGTTCTACCACCAGCACCCATTTCTGGGGGGGGGGGAGCATGGGGGGATACAAATGACATACCCCGTCATAGTAAGCGTTGGGGGGGGGGGTTGTAATGGGATCACTAAAGTCGACATTCTCAGTTTGTTGTGCTGCTCTTCATGAGTCGTTTAATTCCCTCAGTGGGTAGCTACCACAGTCCTCCACTTCCACCCAGTTCTAAAGTTAATGGATTTATTTCTTTATACATGGGCAGAGCACCTGGAGTTTTTGCAGTCTTTCCCCACCCCCACTCCACTCTGAAGGGTGTTCTATATAGCAGATCAGGACAGAACTGCTGTCAAATTTTCCAAGGCAATATCATAGTTTTGTGAACTGGTGGTCATGACCCATATCTCACATCTGAAGCAAAGATAAAAGGATTCATTAAATGATACTTCTTTACTATCGGCCCTCACTTCCCACTCAAGTCATTTTCTCCTGACCTGGCTGTGCAGTTATCTCTTTCTGTTCCATGCCCCCTACTTGCCCCCCTCCCACCTTTGTACTTGTTAAGGTCATGTACTGCTGTTTTCCAGGTTGTGACTCAGCGTTTGAGTGTTATCAGCAATCCCTGTTGGAGTGCCTCAGGGACACACACAATTTTTTATAGTAAATCTGTTGTGTACTCATCTTATTCACTTGCATTATTTTTAACCTTAGAAAAGTCCTCTAATCATCAACATGCTTCCAGATATACCAAATGCACCTGCTGAAAATGTATCCAAATTAAGAATTGAAAGCTTGCTTGTATCATTTTCTCAAGCAGAAAAATAAGCATTTGATCGATTTCCCCTCATTCCCCCCCCCATCCCCCACCTTCACTATGTCTAGATATTATCCTGCATTTGGATGCCTGGATTGAAGGCTACAAAACACAAAGTAATTGCTTAGAACCTGGAAATAGAATAGATGGCTTGCAGCATAACATCAAGAGCAAATAATAAACCAGCTTGTGGAAATTATAATGAGTTCCAGCTTTTTCTGGTGTATCAAAAAGCATTATCAAAAATGTGGTTGGCTGTTAATGTTTAAGAGAAAACAAACTTATTGATTTAGGAATTTTCTATATATTCCTTAAAAAGGAAGATTTGCAATGCACACTTTATATTACCATAAGACTGAGCATTCAAATGAAGACCTGAAGTGTGAGGCTCACAGTTGATTGGCAGTATGAGTTTATTGGCATCATGACTAAGCAGGCATCTTTTAGTCATAACAAAAATAAAATAGTCAGAATTTAATGTACTAAATCTGTTGTGTACTTATTATATTCATGTTGCTCAATAATTACACATCCACTCAGTCAGCCAGCCTGCAAAGCTGGCAGGGTCAGAGGAGTACGCGCTTTGTCATTGGTCACTACCTCTCTTTACTTTACTTTTAACCTAGTTTTAAGACCTTGTTCTGTAGGACAGATGCACTTGAATGTCTGAAGTTTGAAACACCCCATTACAGAACCTGTCCATGAAGATCCGAGCAGTAAAAGCAAAGTTAAGGGGATTTGTGTGTGTGTGGATAATTTCCACCACCTACTGCCGGCAGCTTAGACAAGTTGATACAAGTACAAGTACATTATGTAGATATCTTAGCCTAGCCATTGGATGCAGGAGAAGCAATACAGTTGTAGAGCCACCCAAAAGCAGTGCTGAGTGCAAATACACCTGTTGGGTTTGTATTTAGAGTACTAATACATGTCTCAACTTCTATGACCTTTGTGGACCGAAAAGTATTTTTAAAAAACACATAGGAATCAAAGCAAGAAAGCTTTATACTTTGTTACATCTATTTTAAGTGTGAGAGCAGTGCAATTCTGTGTGGAACTTTTCATACACAGGATAAGCTTCAGTATGACATGCATCAAAATAGATGCATTAAATATCCATTATCTTAACAATAATATGGAATTAAACAAATCCTTAACAAGTTGAAGTTTGTAATTCTATAGTATAAAAGCAGTTGACTGGACCAGAGGAATATCTTAAATTGCATGCACCAAGGTGCCAGAAGTTATTCTTTACCATAAAGCTCATATGTGACCACATTTTAACTGAGTTATAAATATTTATTTGTGGCCTGATATTGTGTTTAACCAAGTACAACTACACAGAATTACAAGTAGTGAGATTCAGAGAACACATGATAAAGTGTGGGGGAACATTAGTGATCATCAGGAAGGGCAGATAATTGTAATTCCATCTCCTGTGGCTGACTAGGAATTTCAGATATCTGAGACTTTGAAGCCAGCTGAGCACTGTTTTTTGTTCCAGTAATGAACTACTGTGGAAGATAAACTTTATACTATAAATAGAAAAGCAACCCATGCACTGCAAAGGTACCACAAAGGTATCTCCCTTGCATTAAATTAATTCCTGTGATTTCTTCCAGTTTTGTACCATTTTATCCAAGGGTTATTGAAGATTGTTGTATCCACTTTTTGCACACACAAAAATAACAAATGTTATTAGCATTTGGTTTGAATTTACATGCTATACCAGTGTATTTTTTATGCTACTGACCTGTTATAATTATTGCAGACGAAAAAAATTCAGAGCTGCATTTTTACTGCCTGCCTTTGTCTTAATGAGTTGCTCTCCCACATAAACCATTATACACTATTTCAACAGGTAAATTACCAAATGAAAGACACAAGATGCAAAGTACATCAATACCACTCTACCAGCATCTGATAACGCTCCCAGCCATTGGGCTGTGATATCTTCAGATGCAGAATTGAGTGCTTTGTGTGTGTGTGTGTGGCATAATGCAATAGAATCAGTGTCTCACATGTTCTGTCAGTGTATTTCTCTAAGCATTTTATAAAGCACTATTTCTCTTCTGAATACTACTACTCCTCTGTACATATATGAAATCAATTTTTAAAATTGAAGTCATCATTGTCCAAGTAGGCTTGCTTGAACCCATTCCTACACAGTACTGTAGTTTCCTGTGATGTGAATTCTGGACTGCTGTCCTCTAGCTTTCACTCCTGGGCATTAAACACAAATCGTATCATCTGGAAAAACCATGCAGCTGTCAGTTGTGAAATAATCCGCACACTGTCTGCAGTCTCTTCTGTTTCTATACCATCCTCTATAAGTCAACATTTTGTTCTTCACATTAGAGACAAAAGCAACTACAATTGCCTAAGCATGAAAATGCCTTTAAATAATTGGTTTAAATTAAACTTACTTTTTAAACAGGTGATAGAGCAAAAGACAAGACCCCCATCCAAATATGTTTTGTGAGCTATGTCATAGAATATTCCATGTAGCAGTATATCATGGGGAATAGGAATCCTGTTTGTTTCTGAGATAACTGGCGTCACAACTGTAAATAGCAAAACCTCTAAATAGTTCAGCATACACACAGTATGTTTAACTTTAACAACCCAATAATTATAGAAAAATCCTTTCCTTTCCTTTATACTCATGCAATTACTTGTTCATGCCCATGACTGTGCACTTGTCCCTGTCTTGGCTGGATCCGTCAGCCCCAAGCTTGATTTCTGGACGATTCCTCACTCCAGGCAGGATAGACAACTGTTACTTATACATGTATTGTCAGTCTATCTTGTAGTTGTACACAGAGTTATACATGTATTGTCAGTCCATCTTGTAGTTGTACACAAAGTTACACATGTATTGTCAGGCCAACTAATACTTGTACATATACTTTATAGTGTACTGCCCACTTTCTACATGTGCTTATCAGCAAGTGCGATGTTTAAGATCTTTTTTCTGGGGCTGTCTGCCAGCTTTGGCAGATTTGCTTAAAGTGTTGTCTTTGCAAGACTTGCTGCGTGAAATCATGTCATTTTTACAAAAGTATTTGATAACTGATTTCAGCATTTCATCAGTCTTTTTCGTAATGTACACTTAGTGTTGCTATTTCAGCAACACTGTATCAAACAACATGATATGGTCATTGCCCCCCATAAGCTCGACTGCTTTGATCTGATTACAGTAGTGACTGAATTCATGATGTGAAATCAAAAACAAAACCTCATCAGCTTATTTTTGATGGGATAGATGTGTTATTCTTTTGACGTCTGTGCCAGGTTTTAGTTTTACATTTTTTATTTTGAGTTTATTACTCAGGACTCAAAAATCCATTGGTTTACATAGATGCAGATTTCTAATTGAAGATGCACAATCTGAGCAATCTGCATGATCTCTTATTGAAATAGCACCGGTGCGACATAAAATGAATTTGTTTCAAGAATCTGCAAAATGGAACTTAATAAGAACGTTATGATTTTTTGACATTGAAAAACAACATACAGTTGATAAAAGGAAACAATATGTGGTTTATTGGTGTTACCTATAAAAAATCTTCAGTATAATTATGCGCACTGGAAGCAGATAAATATATGACCGTGCAATTCGCGCATGCAATCACAAATATCTGAAGTCAACTGTCAACTATACAAGATGGAATTCTATATTATTAATATTATGGAGATTTGTGTGAAATATTTCATTTTTCTTCATAATGCAGAGGTGTCTGAAATCTGCCACAATACACTTGGCAGGCAAGATAATGTGTGTCTGAAATGTATTGGGTTTCTACACAACCAAAGGCTTAACTCTTTGGGGACACCGCAGACGGATGTCGATCGACGGCCGACAGACCGTTGAGGCCACGCAGATTGGCACCCGTCGACAGATTCAAAACTTTGCAGTGACTTATTTAACGGTATAAGGGAAATAAACTTTGTATCGTTGTAAAGCTCTATCATCGGTTGTTTCCCCTGCACTGTCTAAATGAGTTTCGGAAACAGTTTCGGCTTGCCAACCAATGTTAAGTGCAGTGACTGACTGGTCTACTTCCGTCAGTCAAAATGGCTACACGTGCGAAGAGAATCTTTCGTCTATCTGCAGCCCTGAGTTTGTGAACTTCAAGGGTGGAATTACGTTTTAATTCAAAGTGGAACCATTCACCAACAGATTCAAAGTGGAATACTCCTGATAATTGGATTTATTTACCTGTGGGAAGTGGTCAAGCAGTGAAACCTCCTTTTGGTTCAATTTTTTTTTTGTGTGTGCAAAAAGTGACTACATTTGGCACCAAATAGTAAGTACTATTTAATATTTCTAACTAAAAGGGCTGTTTGCATTGGAATGTAGAAGAATAGATCTTTCTAAACATGTAAACTAGATTAGTGTGCGTGTGGTAGTTTTTAAGGAGTATTATTTTTAAAAAACGGGTAAATCTATGCGGCCTCTATGGTTTCTACATAGGTCTTAGCCTGTGTCGCGAAAGAGTTAACCATTTGAAAGGCGATAAGAGTTTGTGTGCAGCTAGTAGAAGTATCTAGCCACTGTCGGGCCTTGGGGCATGAGCTCTTGAGATATTTGATTTTCCGGGAGCCATGTTAAATTTACTGTCGGTAACAGTGTCAGGCCTTGGGGCATGAGCTCTTGAGACATTTGATTTTTTTGTTACATTTACTGTGAGTAACAATGTCAGTCTTTGTCTCCTGCAGTTATTTATCAACAATGAGTTTGTCAACTCGGAGAGTGGCAAGACCTTCCCCACCATAAACCCTGCAACAGCAGAGAAGATTGTAGATGTACAAGAAGCTGACAAGGTGAGGAAAGGTCAGAGGTCACTAGCTTCTGCTGCCATGGTCACGTACTTAAAGGACAGGGTACACCATCACAGCTGTATCGCAGTCTATAAAAACTAAGAATTTTGCTGTTAAGTATGGTCATCAGCATAGGCGGGCCTTAGTGCAACAGCTTGTCTCTCATGGACACCCAGCATGCATCCACATGCACACACACAGAGATGCATGTACATGCGTGCAAATGCACACTCTTAATTTCAAGAAGTTATTTGAAAATTGGAAAGAATGTACATTTAAAAAGCTGGTGTATTTGTGTGGTTGCAAATAAAGTGCACAGGTCTGGGCATATGGGGGATGCTACACAGTGTGATGAATATTGTCTTTGTACCAAGAAGATGAAACAGAGACCAAATGCTTGCAGACAGAAACTCAGAATGCTGAAATGGCTATTGATTGTGAGCTTATTTCTAAGCCCTGCTGGCATTCAGTGGAAGGCTGGCAATCAAAATGCTAATGATTCCCTAGCTGTAGGTCAGCATTAACATCCCTTAGGCAGCAATTCCAGCTTTTTGGGGGGTGGGGGGAATTTCTGCTGGTTGCTGGCAAGTGTTTAGATGCATGGGAAGAAAGAGAAGCTCTGGGCCATGTCACAGAAGCCTAGAGCACTGACAGGTCACATGCAGGCACTGGGAGCCTAGCATAACAGGAATATTCATGAGAACATTGGCTGTTGTTGCAGTTGTATCCCATCCATGTTTCTAGTTCCATCTGCCCTTCCCCCCCCCCCCCCCCCCCCCTGTGTTCCAAATCAGATGCATTAATGAGAAGCAGCTGAAACCTAAGAACTGATGGAGCTTTTGAGACCGAACGTCTGCAAACAAGATTGGGAATTAGATGGTTTCTCAGAATTGCATGGATGGGCTATTCTACATGTTCGTCACCTTTGTCCCAACAATGATTCTGATTTAAGTTTTTACTGTTTTCTGTATTTAAAAGATCAATCAGATGAGTGAGAAAATATTTCAGTTTATTTATAGTTAAAAAGAGCCTCTAAAATTGGCTTGTACAATTTGTTGGAATTTAAAAAAATACTCATAACCAGGCAAGTGCATACCTTTAGATAACACGCACATACACTTTCACATGCCAGTGTACATCTGGATCTACCAACTGCAACAGTTGACAACATTTACACCTTGTTGCCATGAGGTTGAATATTTGTATCTTTCTGGTCGTCAAGATGGGAATGCTATGCTTGAGGTTGAAGGTGGGTGTGTTGTTATTGTCTTATTCTCAGGCTGATGTTGACAAAGCAGTTAAAGCTGCAAAAGCAGCTTTCAAGTTGGGTTCACCATGGAGACGCATGGATGCCAGCGTTCGGGGACAGCTCCTGTTCAGGCTTGCAGACCTTATGGAGAAAAACATTGCAATGATTGCTGTAAGTATTGGAAATGGCCACAACTAAACACGCAGTGCACATAGAAAAAGATTCACTTTTATTTTTTATGTACATCTCTTGCCCTTCCCTTATATTATTGCTCAAAATTTTTTTCTGAACGTTTGGACAATTCTAGACAGCCTGATAGTGTGTGTATGGTCAGGGGCATGTGCTGCTTCTGTGATGAGAGATCTGGATGTGTGTTGACAGAGCATTGACACAATCGACAATGGGAAGCCCTACCTGTCTGCCCTAGGAGATGTGTACTTTTCCTTACAAGTGTTGAGGTACTACGCTGGATGGGCTGATAAAATCCAAGGCAAGACCATACCCATCAGTAAGTGTGATTCTGGCAACGTCTGCTTCTAAAATTCACAGTATATTTGTAACATGTGGGTCTCCGCTGGCTGGCTCTGTTCTATTTTTAAAGGAAAGCTATGAGAAACTTGGACCTAATGCATTGATTTTGATCATGGGAATGGTGGAAAGTCATGTAACTAAGTTTCCCTGCAGTGTTTGTGTTTTGTGGTACTGTGATTTTATTTTCACCATCAAAGACTTATGTTTGTCTTGATATTAGCAGTCATGAATATGTATCAACATTATAAATGCTGTCATATTTGTGTTTTTTTTTTGGGGGGGGGGTGTTCAGCTTATCATAACATATAGTTTTATTTCTCATCAACAGTGCTAGTGATGCATTTTAAAGTCTCATGCTTCATTTGCAAGAACTATATTGTATTTTACTGGGACCACCATTGTAGCTTTGCTGTGTTTTAAGGATCTAAAGAGATGAGGTAGAGATTTTAAAAGTTTAAACCTAAGACGAGTGACTTTGCTGATAAACCCATCCAGTGCTAATCTATTGTTGTATTCTACAGATGGGGACTATTTTTGCTACACTCGCCATGAGCCAGTCGGCATATGTGGCCAGATCATTCCAGTGAGTTGCACTTTGTGGCTACAGGCTTCTTAGTCGGATAACCAGTCCCTCATGTATATCATAAATCAGATGTAACCGGCATACAGTAGCTTTAGATGCACTTTATCAACAATATTGCCCTCACATTGTCTGAACATTGTGCATTTATACCACAAACTTTGGAGGGATTGGTTGTGTGAAGTACACCCCAGCTCATCCATCACACAGTCTCTAAAGCATGTCTAGACACTTCATGTTTGCACCCTCGGTGCATGCAGATTTTGTCTGCAGTGGATCAACCCATCTCTGCTTCAGTCCATAAGCCATGTGTTTGTTTACAGTGGAACTACCCAACGCCTATGTTCACATGGAAAGTGGCTCCTGCCCTTGCAACTGGCAATGTGGTTATCATTAAGCCTGCGGAACAAACACCTTTGTCAGCCCTCTATCTCGCATCCCTTGTTAAAGAGGTGAGGCTTCCATTTTATTGCAGACTTTTCTTTCTCTTGTTTGGTTTAAAGGGTTTATTATTGTTATTATTCACCATTTGTCATCATGTTTACATCAGCAGAAGTTGTGTGGTGTTTGAAATTTTGTGTGTACAGTGTGTACTAGGCATGAGTAAAACTTGCAGTGAGTGCAAAAGATGTTTACTGTGTGTGTAGCCTTGTCTAAGTGAACATCAATTTGCATTTGTATAATATGTCAGTGAACACTAATTTTCATTTTTGAAAGAAATATGTGTAAGTGAGCAGTAGTGTGAATGTTTTGGCAAAGAAGCATTTGTGCCAGTTACCATTAGTTTGCACAGTAGCATTATCTGGTAATAGGAATGAATTAGCAAGGGGTCTGATCCAGACTAAAACACACCAAAAGTTGAAAGTTTGCTCATAAAAAGTGGAATATTTTCTGTCCAGCCTGTTTATGGTAAAGCTATAACTTATTTTTTTTAATTTATATGCGTATTATTATTTTCTTTGGTGTGGAGAGGTTTTTGACTAATAGAATATTTTAAAATTCAAATAAAGTGATTGAATTTGTGATGTTGCTGCTGATGAATTGCTTCCCTTGGATTACAAGACCACACGTACTCTGAACCAGTGTTAACCATGTTCTTCATCCATAGGTGCATTTTTAATTAATTCACATCAACTCCCAGCAGCTTAGCTGAGCTCCAGTACATCAGTAGTGTGTTACAGTCTGAGAAATTAGTGATGCTAATGTCGATTAGTCGGTCATTAGATGGCCTTTGTTTTGGGATTTTGGTGTCTACATCTAATGACTTTTTTATGGTCATGTGTATTTTGTTTTTACTTCTAATGTTCATTACTGTATTTTGTATTTGTATCTAATGATTATGGATGAACTTTGTTTTCGCATCTAATGGCTGGGGCTGTATTTGCTTTGTGACATTTGGTTTGATGACAGATTGTCATGGCTGTATTTTGTAATCTTATCCATCAGGGCCATTTTATGGCATTGGATTTCACATCTGGAGGCTATGGCTGTGTCTGCTGTGTTTTGTCTTTCCCTCATCTTTGATTTCTGTAGTATAGTGCTTTCCTTGAGATGACTTTTAGCTAAAGCCAGTTGTGGGTGGTACATGTACTATTGGGGATCAAAAATTTTAGAATTCCTGCTGGAAACTTGGAAAATTCACCGTTGGGAATGGGAAGCCTACACTCAGTTGTTAGGTTGATTGTCACCTGATAACCTCAGTATGGTTGTGGTGTGGGTCATCATATGGTTTCTTGACTGCAGGCTGGCTTTCCACCTGGTGTGGTGGCGGTGTTACCTGGCTATGGTCCCACTGCTGGTGCTGCTATTACCAACCACCCAGACATTGATAAAGTTGCCTTCACGGGATCCACAGAGGTACTTAACTGTAGTGTGTTGCATGACTCGCCTGTGTATGTCCAGGTTGGCCAGATTATATCATGGAAAACATAATTTCTATATTCTACAGGTTGGCCAGATTACATTGTGTAAAACATAATTACCATACAGGTTGGCCAGATTACATCGTGTAAAACATAATTACTGTACAGGTTGGCTAGATTACATCGTGTAAAACATAATTACTGTACAGGTTGGCCAGATTACATCATGTAAAACATAATTTCTGTACTGGACAGGTTGGCCAGATTACATCGTGTAAAACATAATTACTGGACAGGTTGGCTAGATTACATCGTGTAAAACATAATTACTGTACAGGTTGGCCAGATTACATCATGTAAAACATAATTTCTGTACTGGACAGGTTGGCCAGATTACATTGTGTAAAACATAATTACTGGACAGGTTGGCCAGATTACATCGTGTAAAACATAATTACTGGACAGGTTGGCTGGATTACATCGTGTAAAACATAATTACTGGACAGGTTGGCCGGATTACATCGTGTAAAACATAATTACTGGACAGGTTGGCCAGATTATCCTGCGGGCAGCAGCAGCGAGCAACATCAAAAGGACAACCCTGGAGCTGGGGGGCAAGAGTCCAGCTGTTTTCATGGATGATGTGGATGGTCAGTTACTGAGGAGTTTTTCACTTCTGCTCACTTAGAAAACCAGACAAAACTCAGTGGTGATTGCTGTTTCTGGCGGGGTTGGGGGAGAGTTGGTTTTGGGTTTGATTTGTTGTTGGGTTTTTTTTCAAACCTCTCCA
Source organism: Lanistes nyassanus (assembly GCA_004794575.1). NCBI lineage: Eukaryota > Metazoa > Mollusca > Gastropoda > Architaenioglossa > Ampullariidae > Lanistes > Lanistes nyassanus. The sequence goes on along the minus strand of SMGT01013943.1, from coordinate 74,334 downwards.
TAGCGACGGGTGGTTTCCTACGCCTGTTACTTACGCTTCCAGAAGGCAACGTAGATTGAGACCATGAATGAAAATGTTGGCGATAAGGTCTACACGTAGCAGCACATGACAAGAATACTAAGTCATTTACCTGTGATTACCCATTCTCTTTAAAATTGTCACTTTGCTTATTTTCTCAGTGGACCAGGCTGCCGAGTGGGCTCAGAATGCCTGCATGACCAATATGGGTCAGTGTTGTGTAGCTGCCACTCGCACGTTTGTCCACGAGAACATTTACGATCAGTTTGTGAAAAAAACTGCAGAGCTGGCTAAGCAGCGTACCGTCGGTGACCCGTTCGACGAGAAGACGATCAATGGACCTCAGGTATGTGCAGAATTAGGAGAGATTTTAGGAAATGACAGTGCTGAGATGTTTGAGGTGTCCCCAAGGTTGGTTCTTAATAAAGAGAAAAGAAACAGATGACTTGTCAGCTAAGTGATTTTTGTTATTTGTTATCTGTTTGTGCCATCATGAAGAAGGGCCCATGCCCTGAAACATCGACTTCCTGTCTAAGTCTCGCTTGGCCAAGTTCTCTTTGTTGTACCTTGATTCTTAATGTAAAAATTCAGATGATCATTAAGTGCATCTAAGGAGTAATGTAAAACTATTTCTACGTTCTGGTTTAGATTGATGCAGACCAGTTTGAGAAAATCCTGAGCCTGATCAACAAGGGCCAGGAGGAAGGAGCCAAGTTGGAGGCTGGGGGCGACCGGCTGGGCAACAAGGGCTACTTTATCCAGCCGACCGTCTTTTCCAACGTTTCGGATGAAATGACAATTGCCACAGAGGAGGTGAGGATTCAGCACGCCTTATTGACGAAGCACAATGCAGCAGTGCTTCACTGGCACATTTATGCAACTTTAGTGTTTTGAGAACTTGTATTAAAAGTAAGCTCCGATACAGGTTGATAAAAATCTAATGAAGATACCTGTGTATGCCATGAGAAGGCTTCTGCCCTGCTATCTCAGAAAACACCAGACCTTGATAGTCGTAGAGACACATCATTGTCATCATCCCAACTTGCACAAATTTTATATCCCTCTGTAGCACACCTTACCCAGTCGCTCTTCATCGAATGTGAAATTATGTCCTGTAATCATAAGTACCTAAAGTGTTTTATAGTGACCATAATTTGGATGTTAGAAATGTGTTGATTATGCGTAGTGCATTTTGTGCAGTGTGTGGTACTCATGTTGCTGGTGCTTCTAATAGTTGTAATAACCACTGGGAACAGTCTATATAAAATGTAGTGGCTGTATTCAGAATATTTCTTGTAGACAAGTGTGCCAGTTTTTCTCATAGCTAAATATTTGAGTCACTTCAGCAGCTGTAATATGTATTCTACTTGTTGCTGCCAGATTTTCTGTCTTTTCAGCAACTGTACCAAGTATATTTCTTGTTGTGGCCAGATGTTTGGTCCTGTTCACTGTACAAACTATATTGTCATAGCTAGATGTTTGGTCCTGTTCACTGTACAGACTATATTTCTTGTCACGGCTAGATGTTTGGTTCTGTTCACTGTACAAAGTATATTTTTTGTTGTGGCCAGATACTGGGTCCTGTTTACTGCACAAACCATATTTCTTGTCATGGCCAGATAGTAGATCCTGTTCACTGTACAAAGTCTGTTTCTTGTGATGGCCAGATAGTGGGTCCTGTTCACTGTAGAAAATATGTTCTCATGACCAGATATTTGGACCTGTTCACTGTACAAAGCAGACTTCATGTCATGGCTAGATGTAATGTCCTGTTCACTGTACAAAGTATATTTCTTGTCATGACCAGATATTTGGACCTGTTCAGCAACTGTTGAAGTTTAAAGATCTTGATGAAGCCATCGACCGCGCCAACAGTACCAGATATGGACTGGGTGCCGCCATCTTTACAAAAGACATTGAGAAGGCCATGAAATTTTGCAACAGCGTGCGTGCAGGCTCCGTCTGGTACGTGTCTGGCGGAAGTTTGAGGCTTCTTGCCAAATGCATACACCAAAGCAGCGCCCCGCCTTCTGCACACCTGAAAGCTTATCAGAGCTTCCAGAAATGTCCAGTCCACTCCAGATTAACATTCCAAAGGGTCCCACACCCTTGTTACCTGTCTTTGCTTATTTCTTTTTCTTCGTCTTTCTCTCATTCTCTCTCTCTCTTTCTTTCTGTCTCAATTGCTTTGCTCTGCATTTTTCTCATTTGCCTGCTCACACTTACCTAACACACCTATAGTCATATACACCCACAGGTATATGTGCATGTGCTTGCTTATACATATCTAACACACACTCGCATCAACTTTTATGCAGGCATGTACATGTATATGCTTTTCCATTGCAGGAGAAAGTGTACTAATAGGTTGTGTCAAAAATTATTAGCAAACACTGTGTAATATCTCTGTCGATCTGATACAATGCCTTTCCACAGGGTCAACTGCTATGAAATCGTGTCACCACAAGCTCCTTTTGGTGGATTTAAGATGTCTGGCATCGGACGTGAGCTGTGAGTGGTTCTTTGAAATAACATGACGTCTGAAAATCTTCTAAGGATGTGTCAGACATACAAACTGTGAATCATGAATCGTCTTTGGGCACAAAATAAAGTCTGCTTATAGTGCATTCTGTTTGGGGTGGGGGGGAATTAATGATGGTAGTGGTTGGGTAGTGCAGCGATCTTATTCATGGACAGTCCGGTAGTTATGGTCAGGTAGTTATAGTGGCTACAGTAAAACCTGGTCATGTGATGATTGCCTTTTCTTTTGGAAGTAGTGGCGGTGGTGATAAGGGTTTCCCCGTTGCAGCAGCAGTAGTGATGGTGGTAGAAGGTTTGGGGATTTATTTTTAAATTAGACCTTTCTAAACTGTTCCAAAGCACAAAATGGGCATTCGTGCTTCTTGTTACAGTGGGTAATAATCCTTATTATTATAGATCTAACTTACTTAAGTAATCTTTATCTTCAAAGAAAAAGATCAACTTTATTTCAAAACATATAATTGAGCAGGCATTTATGGGATTTTCTCTCACTTTCAGAGGTGAATATGGGCTCCAGCAGTATGTGGAAGTGAAAAATGTAAGTTTTGCACGCTGCATTCTATGCAGTGTTCTCTGTATTACAGTTATGCACTGTTCCTTGTGCTAAATATTTTGATATTGGACCTTAAGCCATTTTAATTGCACATAGTGTATGATGCCCCACCGTGCTCCCCGAAGCAAAGCCAGCATGGCGTTCAAATACCAAGTGAGGAATGAAAGAAACCTGTTAATAACCTTCCTCCCCTCTGTCAGTGAATGGACTGGCCCAGTCAGCCGTGTCACATGCTTACCCGTGTCACATGCTTACCCACTGGGATACATCTTCCTTTTTCTTTGAGCCCGCTTGAGGCAGCTAGCTGTGTCTGTCACTGCCGTGATTTCCATGCTTGGTATACAAACTGGTGAAGTTACCCATCGTAGAGCAGAAACCTACGCATGTAGAGACACCAAGGTAAAACTACAGGCACTTTGGGGGTGGGGTTTGGATGACAGCGACTAATAAACTGTGTGATCAAATATTCTGCCTCCCTGACATACAATCACTGTCAGGCAGATTCTTAAAATGGCTCTGGCTGGAGATAAAAGAATTTGAAACAACTTCATTTTCAGTTTCATTTAACATCCTGAACACATTTTCTACAAAATTTGCTGTACACGTTTTTTTTCAAATATGTTGAGTGCTGCGAGTACTTCTTGTTGGAGTTATCCTTTGATAATTTAAAGCGCTCGGTCCTCATTCGTTCTTTATTAAATTATCTCCGTCTCAAAATCAGAGGCCAGCCCTCTCCTCCCTGCTTGGCTTACTCTCTGGAAAGAGACGCTTGCCAGTGGGTAACCATGTCACGTGGCTGACTGGGGGGTGCACTCGCTGACAGAGGGAGGGTAACCATGTCGCGTGGCTGACTGGGGGGTACACTCACTGACAGGGAAAGGGTGATTACCAGGAGTACCTTTACTCACTTGGAGTTTGGAAGACACAAAAGTGGCTTTGCTTGGGGAGAAAGTACTCTGGGGCATGATACAGTACGTTAAACACAAATTTAGGGCTAAAATTGTGTTTTTCGTTTGTGTGTGTGTGTGCACGCACGCAAGTGTGTGTATTATTTATTTGTTAATGTGTTGTGTGCATGTTATGTGCATGATGCTGTATAGTGTGTGCATGTTGTGTAATGTATGTGTCCAGTCTGTTATGTGTGTGAGGTGTGCATGTTATGTGTGTGTGTATTGTATGTGCGGGTAATGTATGTGTATGAATGAGCATTAACTGCTCAGTCTCTTAACAAGTTGCGTGCACACAGTCTATGTATTTAATAACATTCTGTTACAGGTCGTTATCAAAACTCCTCAGAAAAACTCATAAGCAATTGCCTGAAGAGCAGTCCATTCTGTCCCTTCATGTGACACAAGCTGTTGTGGTCAGTCAGACCAGGCCATGGGTCTTTCACTAGAAGCATCTTAATGTTCACTTCAGCCAAACAGAGTTCTTGAACAGTTGATGGTTGTGTGTATTCAGAGTTGGTTTTCAGAACTGGTTGTTCAGCTTCAAAATTTCAGGTTGTTGCTGTTTATGGGTTGATTGAAATTACTAAATTTGTGAAAATTGAGCAGTTGGGAGACTGTTTTGATTAAATTGTTAGTGATGTATCTGTGCCCTCTAGTGAGATGTAATCACATGTGCTGTTATTGTGCTGCCATGGGGATTTTTTTTAATATACTGGTGTCTGTACATCTAACCAGAAACTGTGATTGCAGTTTCATGAAGCTTAAGATGTTGGACCACACCCTCTGTCTGGATTTTGTGGCAGGTGGCAGTCTCTACATTAATCTCGCCTGATTTATAATGAATTTTCCATTTTAATTTTTTTTTTTTTTTTGCTTCAGAAAGTTCTAGAAATGTTGTGTTAGTTGAAGAGTTTGGTTACTGAGACGCTGTTCATGCAAAGTGGGGAAAAGTCTGCAAGTGACCCTGACAACTGTAGAAATCCATAAGACTTGATGGGATCGAGAAATTGTATCCTGAGGGAAGCCAAAGGTCCTTTTGTGTATTTAGTTTATGAGATGAAAGTCATTCTGTTAGAAATCTTTGGACTGCTACTATGGGAAGTAAACAGTAACCCCGCGATGATTTGCTAAAAATAAAAACTGCACTGAATAACCTGTAAAAGTTGTGTGTGCATGTGTGTGGCCTAGCATGTGCGTGCATCTGCATGCATTCCCATGTACTTCCATGTGTGTGCTTAGTTTAGATGGCCGATGTCGGTGGTTAACAGTAGCTAGCAGAAATTACCAGGCAACAGTCCAGCTGTGTACTGCCTACTCTGTGACCGTTTTCCAGCTGCACACTTCTCAAGCCTGCCTCGCCATGTTTGCACTTGCACTTGACATGAGACTGATGTAACAAGACACACCAATTTTTAATTGTTGCCAGCGATGGGCCACCACTCTCATAATTTGGTGCATTGACTCAAGAAATGGGATCACATTTTAAATAAAACTTTCATCAGAACAAGTAAAATCCACGGGTTGGTGTTTGGCATTTACCGCTGTGCCCTTTAGTCAAAAGCTGGTCGACTCCAGCTTGCTTTCCGCCAGGTCAATGACCTCCACCTTTCTTGCTGGAAATGGACGCCGATTGTGTGAGGATAAGAATACTGTACCCTCGTTTGACTACGCGAAGCTAAATTATGGTAGGAATTGGTTTCCCATTCATAAACCAGGACTCGTGTAGCCGCAGCAGCAAATGATCTTTCCGTGCTAAGAAAATGGCAAGCGTTTGGCGCACTCTTGCCGCGCAAGAACAAAAGCGATAAGAGACTCGGAATGTACGAGATTCTCTCCGCGTTGAAAAGGCATTTTTCCTAGTAGTCGGGCAACGCAGGCCAACACTTAAAAGGGCCACTTTCAGGATGGTTGGTCTGTGCGTTTCAACTTTTACAAGCTGTTTTACGTGTCGACGACAGAAAGGTCACTTCCGCTTGGAGGAAGACGCAGCTTGCCTGTTACGGTCACCAGGGACAGTGACAGGCTGTCCACGTAATTATTAGCTCCGCCACCATGCCCTTCAGGCCGGAAGTTGGCCGCCATACAATGGGCCGTTGTCATGCAACGGGATGTTCTAACTAAAACACAAAAAATGGCTTTGTGAGGCTGGCTGCTAGTGTAACTTGGGCCATCCTCGCCGCTGGCTGATCTCTAGGACCAGTTCTGTGAACGGTATGAGCAGCCGGTTTTCAGAGGCGCATTTAGGCCGACTAAACATGTTCAGAGATGCTAACGCAACGGGGATGTCGACATTCCAGTAACTTTTCATGCGGACCGCTAATAATGTGTGCACTGTAAGCAAGAAGTGTTCATATTAGAGCATTTATTTTGTTTCCCAAACAGAACGCATTTTACATTGATCTAGAACGCTTGATGCTTACTGTAAAAAGTATCCTATTGTGTGTTCTCGAAAGTGTTCCAATGGCCGGAAAATGTATAGATGGTGTTCTGTGTGCCAGCATCAAGCGTTCGCTCAAGTAGGGGTACGCTAAGAACACTCAGAACACACGTAGCACGCACATTTCATACTATTTCATACGCGGCACATCTTTCGCACCTGCTTTTAACACTATTTGTAATTAGTTTTTACAATATTTACTGCAATATGTGGTGACGGGGCCACTGCGCTTTCAGGTGGTTTTTGGTGTGGAGTCTGAAAAGCGACCCGCAAAGTTGTCTGTAATGCCTGGCTGCCGCAGGTGAGAGTAAGCTGTGCATGAAGACATGAAAACGCTCATCACATGTAAAAAAAAAAATCCAGTATGGACCTACGGAAATTCTTCGATCGCTGTGGAGTCTGCCCACCACCTTAGAGAATATACCTCCTTGCAGGTATCCTGTGACAGTCTTTTACAAACCAGTACACAGACAAGCCTACCGATGTCCTTCCTACTGCCGTCTGTGGCCAGCCGGGGAGCTCAGGAATTCATCACTGTCCGGTCCAAACAGACCGCAAGTCGGGACAGTAACCACGTTAGAGGCAAACGCAAAGCCGTTTGTGAACACCCACCAACCCAGCAGTCACATTTTTCTGTTCCTAAACAAGTGCTTCCGCAAAGAGGAGTTTACTTGCGTTAAACGTAGATATCTCCTAGGTACAGCTTTTGGTCCAGCTGTTCACAGTCTCTGTAATAAATCGTCCTCTGTAGCCGAGGGGGAGGGGCGGGGGGGGGAGCATGGAAAGCTCTGCCGGTAGAACTGCGGACTATAGAGTGTGGATATTGTGGGTTCGGATTTAGGCGTGGTCTTCACCCCCACCCCAACATTAAAAAGTGCCTCTCCACGCTGGCCATTTTACTGCAATTTGGTGGTTCTTTCCGTGCACAGCTTGGTGATAGGACCCCATTCCCCCAACACCCATAGTGCGAAATCACCACGAGGTGAAACCGCTGTCCCTCTGAAATTATCTACCCACAATCCTCTGCAAGTCAGTGATGAATTGGGTGCTGTTTTGACGTGGAGATATTCTGACAGAAAATTGTTCTGTTTTGTGGGTGTTGGAAGAGCGACTCGTGATTGGGAAACAAAAGCAGAACCGAGTATTGAAAGACCGCTATGGCATAGGTGCTTCTTAATCCTCCTCTGCCAGTGGTCAAGGCTACCGCTTCCGAGGCGGGAGGTCGGCGGTTCGCACTCCGGCCGAGTCATACCCAAGACTTAAAAATTGTCAGTGTAGTCGCTGCCCTGCCAGACGCCTGGCACTACAGGGAACAGTACTAGGACTGGTTGGCCCGGTGTCAGTATAACGTGACTGGGTGGGACTGAAGTTTGTGTTGTGACAGCAGTTCCAGTGTAGCAGCACGTTAACTTGTCTCAAGCAACACCGTCCTGACATGCACCTTTTTCGTGACTTGACTTTAAGGAATAAAAACCAAACTTGCTTTTTCGACCAAGCGACTCGGATGCCTCGAATAGCATTTCCTAATGCGAGGCGTTTATAAGTGTTAGACATCCTGCTCGGAAACAGCGACAGAGTTCATTAGGGCTTCCTATGGATGTCAAGTCGGTATCATTCGACGCAAATGTGGTCCACGCCACTGGGTCTGACAGGAATGCAAAGGCTTCCTGCAGGATTGGTCCCAGGTCGCAGACAGTTCACACGAACGAGACGTGCACTTGTCTTCTATTTTAGCCAGGCACTAGGTCAGCTAAAGATGTACTGACGTAAAGGGAGTCCTGTACCTCTGCTAAAGATGTACTGACGTAAAGGGAGTCCTGTACCTCCGCTAAAGATGTACTGACGTAAA
>SMGT01013943.1:28690-52890 GCA_004794575.1 Lanistes nyassanus | reverse complement strand
CCCCCCCCCGTGACCCCAGGGTTTGGGTGACATGATTATTGCAACATCACTTCAGCGATCTCGTCTGTCCTCACAGAACGCGAGGACGAGGGTGAAACGCCATCCTACGCCTGGACAGATGACATCATGGTGGACACCTGGAACGGCGTGCCTCGAGGTGAGTCCTTTATCGTAACGTCACCTGTGGTTTTTGGCGACAGGCCGGCAGCCGAGATAAAGAAAGGCGTGCGACAAGTTACAGTTGTAATAAGGCTGACGATAAATCTGATGGCAGCGATAACAAATCGTGTACACACGGTGGGCTAACACTCCACACCTCTGGGTGTAGTGCGCAGGCTGGCCTATAATGCCTAAAGTGTAAGCACTCACACACACATATGCACGCGCGCGCACACACACACACACACGCGACAGAACGCGCGTGAGCAAGAGAGAGAGATGCACAGATCACTTACTGTCCGATGTCGGCAGGTTGTCGCGCTAAGCCAGCCGACATCTACCTTGTGCTGGACACGGCCGCTGACACGTCGGACGAGGCCGTGCGGCGGCAGCAGAAGTTCCTCAGCGACCTGGTCGTCCTCTTCCCGTTGTCCAAGCAAAGCGTCCGCGTGGGCGTCATCTCCTTCGGACACACACCCGTTGTCACGGCTCACCTGGGTCGCAAGGACTCGGTCACAGAGCTGCAGGACGCAGTTCTCAGCGCACAGCGTGTCGGAGGTGTTCGTGACACCGCACAGGTACGTCTTCAGAAAATAAGACGGGAACCTTTACGGAAACCCAGTTCCGACAATCTCACCCTGAAGTACAGAAACGGAATAGTGTAATAAGGGAAGAATGAAAGATGACGGAATGGAGGAAGAAATGGAGTGAATGGAGGAGAGGCTTATCGGTTACCCATGTGAGAAATCAAACAATAAAAACACGATGTTTTTCGTGTAGGTGCTCAGATATCTCCGGCAAAAGGCCTTTGCACCCCGACTGGCCAGGAAGGAGGTAGCCCACGTGGTCATCTTGATGACGAGCGGCCACTCGGCGCACCCCCAGGAGACGGTACTGGCGGCAGACCTGCTGCGTGCTGGGGGGGTCTACCTGTACGTCGTGTCCGACCCTCCCAGCCCTGAGGTCGACAAGGAGGAACTGCTGGAGGTCGTCTCGCGCCCCGCCCACAAGTTCCTCTACGACAGCAGCAGTTACAACATCGTCACGTCCCTCATAGACATCCTGCATGTGAAGGAGTGCAACTGTGAGTGACACCCCCCTCCTCCTAATCATCATCATCATCAATCATCATCAATCATCATCAATCATCATCATCAATCATCATCGATCATCATCGATCATCATCAATCATCATCAATCATCATCAATCATCATCATCATCATCAATCATCATCATCATCATCATCATCATCATCATCATCATCATCACTGTCGAGTCCTATAACGAGTACATCATAAAACCTACTGCGCAAAGCGTTCTGCAGTAAACATATCTCTCCTTCTATCACTTCGGAAGTTGATCAAGTGCAGTGTCCTTATTTATTTCGCACCCTGATACTACAGGCTTTAAGTGTCACAAGTATTTTACGTACGATATCGCTAACAGCTGCAATAGACTGTTTCACATCATGGCACTGTAGGGTAAAGGCGTCGTGAAGTACTTTAAACATGACTGGACTGTCGGCTGAAGATGTCATAGGGTGCACGACAGCACTAAAGGCTGAAATTGTTACAAAGCATTTTACGATAACACTTGTAAGTAGCCTCCCTGTCTGTACGTAACCTCCCTGTCTGAACGTTGAAACATCCTTATCCAATGCTGAGCGTGAAACCAGCGGCTGTGATTATAAGGGCAGGTTGTAGTAGGATTATAAGGCCAGGTTGTAGTAGGATTATAAGGCCAGGTTGTAGTGAACTGTCAACTCGTGGTGGAACTCGCTGAGGACAGTGCATGACTTCCTTGGGCTTTGTTCCAATGTCTACAGGTTCTTATGACAGAACTCGATAATTTTTGCAGATGATGCTAGGATATCAGAAATAACTTTTTCTTCGACACATACTGTTTGCAAGTGGCTGAACACACAGCCTGCAGCTGTTCGGTGTAGTTCATATATTGACACGGCTCTCCGGCAACCTGTAGCGTTGTACTGTGGAGTTCATATATTGAAGTGACGGCCGATCAGCAGCTCATAAAATTGTTCTGTCATGTATTCACAGACCAGGTCCTGCCACCGATCAATAGTGCTGCTGCCCAGTGCACCAGCCGTCGGCCGACAGATATCGGCTTTGTGGTGGAACACCTGGGGTTTGGTGGCCTCAAGACACGGCGCCTGCTGTCCTTCATCATGGCCATGCTGTCAGAGGTGGACCCCGACTCTGACATCCGGGCAACCATCGTCACCAGTAAGGACCCCATCCCGCGCAGAGCTCTCGTCAGCAAGGTGGACACAATCCAGCACCTGGAGCAGCGCTTGGGCAGCGTGATCTTCCCCGACTTGAGCAGCCTGCTGAAGAGGGCGCGCCTGACGCTTGGGCAGCGCGCGCAGGGCGGGCAGGACGTGCAGAAGCTGGCAGTGGTTTTCGTCGACGATACGGTAGAGCTGGGCCAACGCACGCTGTCCGAGGCGCACGCCAACAAGCGAGACAAGGTGGACACCTATGTCGTGGTGATTGGTGACCTTGCAAAGCCCGCCCACAGGGAGCACGTGCAGCTGCTGGCCAGTGGAGCCGATCACGTGATCTATCTGGACAGCTTTGACGACCTAGAGTCCCAGACAGTGATGCACAAGACACTTGCAATTCTTTGTACAGGTTGGTCTCATGTTTTCCTGTACGTCTTGCCAATCCTGCTACAGGCTGGTTTTGATACTTCCTGTGCGTTTTGTCGGTCCTGTTGCTGTTTTCGTATCACGTGTCATAGCGTTTTGCGTTGTTTTTGTTTATTCTGACGCCCACTTCTACCAAATCTCTGAGACGTTTTAATCCGTTACTGGCTGCAAGTTTACGTGGTAGATTAATGTTTTGAGTGTTAAGTGTTGAAGGTGAACATGCGTCCTTTTCTAATTCAATTTCTCTTCTTTGCCGTAACAGGATTGTAAACAGACATTAGGCTGTACTTCAGACGTGATGCACTCAACCAAAGTGAGATTTTAAAATGTCTCCGTCCACTTTATGACGCTCTGTGGGACCAGTATGGAATGGATCCTTGTTGATGACATGTGCGGGCCACGTGACGTGTGACATCACGGAGTGTGATATGGCAACTGACATCACCTATCATCTAATACTGACGATTTCAGATCGCATGAGGGGGGTGATAGATACACAATGGCAGCCACCAAAGTCTAGCAACATCGATGTTTTCATGCATTTGTTCTAAGCCGGCCAAATTGTGCGTCCGTGTGCGTGCGCGCACCTGTAGGTGAAAGAGAGGGCAGTGTGCGTATGTGTGTGAGATAGAGAAAGCGAGAGAGTGTGTATGAGAGAGAGAAGGAAAGGGAAATGCATGTGTGGGTTTGTATTTATTGTTTGCACTGGGTGACCGACTAACCTGTGAAGATGAATATTTTGTGTCTCGTGTTATCATCAGTATTACCCCGCTGTGACTTTTGCCGTCCAGCCAGCGGTCGTTCTTGTCAGCCTACTAAGTAATCGTTAACGACTCAGTTCTGACTGGTCGGTCCTGTCCAGCGCTTAGACAAGTAGTCTCGCTTAATATTGTAGTTTTCGTATTGCAGTTGTTTTCGAAAACTGCACGCAGCATGTGCAATGCTTCCTAGTCTCTTCATTCTACTGCAATTTTGTAGTATGTGCAACGCTTAGTCTGCAAAGGAAGGAAATAGTTCGACTGCGAGGTCTGTTGAACAGCGCCATGCAGTAAATGTTTTTGTCACAGACCAGTTAAACTTTATAAAGCGGCAATAAGTCTTCTTCAGAGAGTATGCGTGGGACGACAGTGAGCAAGTACCTACGACTTGTGTATGGCAAACGAGAGTGAGACTAGAGAGCGAGATCTGAAAAAAATAAAGTACTATTGTACGTGGTTCTGAAATGCCTAACAGTAGTACTATGGTACTGTATAAGCAGCATTATTGCTGTTTCAACACGAACCGCGTGTTTTGTTTTCCGAAAGAACCGCTCCAACATTCTCATTGTATTACTCTTTACAGTAAGACGTTTTTTATTCCTGTAACTATAATATGGAAGGCACATTCCATTTGCATTTTGTACTTTTTCATATTATACATTAAAAAGACCCATTTTGAATATCTGTCATGAGTTCTTTATGAATGTATCGCTCATTAAACTGTAGCCAATTTCAAAGGCCAACGGTAACATTATAAAGCATTCAATATTGGATGTTATGATCCTTGTGCGTTGACGCGGTCCTGGCTGTACTACACTGTATAGGGGGTGGGGTGGGTACGGGGGCCAGGTTGACTTCGGTTGAATGAGAATGGGTCAAATCGTAAATGGATGGATTATGGATGGGTGACAGACTAAACGGGCAGAGGATCATTGATTCGAATCCCCTGTTTGACACACACTTTCTCTGCATGGAATAGCTGTTTACGGGGGTGCCCGGGGGTTCCTCCCCTTTCCTATCCCCCCTCCCCCAACACCCTTCATAACCTTCTCCCCTCCCTCCCCTGACATAAGATGACCGCAGTTTCCGACCTGATATTAAACAAGTGTGAAGGCGAACCAGGTTTTGATCCACCGTCGTCAATAGCATCCCCAACTTTGTGCGACGAAGACGGCGCTACAGACACAGACAGGCCCGACAACACACTGCCAACAGATACAGACAGGCCCGACAACACACTGCAAACAGATACGGACAAGCCCGACAACACAATGCCAACAGATACAGACAGGCCCGACAACACAACGCCAACAGATACGGACAGGCCCGACAACACAATGCCAACAGATACAGACAGACCCGACAACACAATGCCAACAGATACAGACAGGCCCGACATCACAATGCCAACAGATACAGACAGACCCGACAACACAATGCCAACAGATACAGACAGGCCCGACAACACACTGCAAACAGATACGGACAGGCAATGCCAACAGATACAGACAGGCCCGACAACACACTGCAAACAGATACGGACAGGCCCGACAACACAATGCCAACAGATACAGACAGGCCCGACAACACACTGCAAACAGATACAGACAGGCCCGACAACACAATGCCAACAGATACGGACAGGCCCGACAACACAATGCCAACAGATACAGACAGACCCGACAACACAATGCCAACAGATACAGACAGGCCCGACAGCACACTGCCAACAGATACAGACAAGCCCGACAACACACTGCTAACAGATACAGACAGGCCCGACAACACAATGCCAACAGATACAGACAGGCCCGACAGCACACTGCTAACATATACAGACAGGCCCGACAGCACACTGCTAACAGATACAGACAAGCCCGACAACACAATGCCAACAGATACAGACAGGCCCGACAACACAATGCCAGCAGATACAGACAGGCCCGACAACACACTGCTAAAAGATACAGACAAGCCCGACAACACACTGCTAACAGATACAGACAAGCCCGACAACACACTGCTAACATATACAGACAGGCCCGACAACACACTGCTAGCAGATACAGACAGGCCCGACAACACACTGCTAACAGATTCGTTATTCGGTAATACTTTATTGGGTCGTCCCAGGAGCGAATAGCTTAATTTATTCCAATAACGTCGAAACAGCGTTTTCAGAGACAGACGAAAACATGTTCGACATATTTGATGATGAATCAGAAATATGTATTTGAAAGAACTGACATTTGGGGCATGTAGATGAAGTTACGAATCGGCATGGAACTTAACACCACTGCCAACGGTCAAGGTCATGCTGACTGCTGACACGATCGAAGTTACTGTTTATGTTTTATAAATGATTTCACCCAACAATGTGCCCCCTCGACCGCCAGTTTTTCAAGCAGAATTTCAACCTCATTACTGGTTGTGCTGGACCAGTTTGGTTTGCGGATTCTTTTCTGCCAGTGATTACAGAGAAGAAGTGAAGTGTTGACCGTAACGCATGTGCACTCAAGGAGAATTCCCGCCTTCTCAAAAGATCTCACTGGATAGTAAATCTCTTCCTATTCGGGGCTTTCGCATACTGAATTTTATTAGGGTATAAGAAACGATCGAATAGCTATCCCCAATAGTGGGTATTCGGGTATAAATTTAGCACAGTTTATATGCATAAGAGGCCTGGGACGACCGAATATGTAACTTATTCCCGAATTTAAAAAACGGACGAATACGTTTTTGTGCATAAAAAGGGAGACACGCTGTAGATTGGAGCGTGACACATTTAGGCCCGCGGTGGCCATATTATTTTGTGAACAGGGTGATTGTCTACCCGTGGGTAGTATGGGGTAGCCGCCGTCACTGAAACCTCGCCCTCCAACTCGAGACAGCCCCTCGCCTAACCAGGGGGTGAGCGTTTGAGTCCACACTGTGTTGATCTGCCCTGTACCCGCCCCGCCCCCCAACCCCACCCCACCCCATAGCCCAATTACTGATTGCGTATTAACAAGAAACTTATTGCGCAGAATAGGCTCTGTGTAGGACACCCCAGTCAGGTAATTAGCTGTTACAGTTGGACCCAGTCCCCAGTCAGTCAGGTAATTAGCTGTTACAGTTGGACCCAGTCCCCAGTCAGTCAGGTAATTAGCTGTTACAGTTGGACCCAGTCCCCAGTCAGTCAGGTAATTAGCTGTTACAGTTGGACCCGGTTCTACTGCAGCAAATACTGAAGTTTTAAAAAACATCGAAGCCCAAGTCCGACAACTTCATCGACTTTTTTTTTAAAGATTAATTATAATATGCTGTAGGTAAGTGTGAAGAGACTGACTTCTAAAACTGCGAAATAATTGTGTTCTTTCCGTATCCACCAGAACAAAAAAGAGGCAAGGTGCAGTTTGAGAATTAGTGGCCTGTATGTGTGAGAAAAGATTTATTTTTTTCTGTAAACTAATTTTTGAGTAGTTAGACTGTGTTGTGTTCTCTTTATTTTCGAGGTGTTAGACAAACAATGTCCGGGGTCTTGTGTGAGCTGCCGTGGATTATGTGACGCAACAGGCTGGAGCTAGAAATAGAACTCATGTCTCATTAACATTATTGTTTGTTATAAAACGAGAAATTCGTTTACAATGACAACTCATTTTCAGCACTTTGATGAACTCGCCGTAGTTATAGCAAATAGAATGTTATTTGTTAAGTATTCGAAAATCGGAAATGAGTCTCTGAGTGAAGAGTGAATGTGAGAGAGAACAATATAGAGCATACAAACAATATAATCAGTGGAGTCTCCCAGAAGGTCTTGTTTTGTGTGAGAATAAAAGAACGCGCGCGAACCGTCAACTGGTGTGTGAAATGCCACCCTTCTGCTCTTGGCATGTACGTTTCCACACGTAAGGAGATGTTATGAGGAGATTTGTGTGGCCTGTGAGCCTCAAACTATTGACGGAAAACGTCTTTAGCGTTGTGTCGGTTGTCCAGGTACTGATCCCATCCTTTCAATGGCACCGAAGAAAGCGGACAAAGTCAAAAACTGATTCATATTCGCGGTAGATTCGAGAGGGATACAATTCATCCTATTCAGACTGACCTCTAACCCTAACACCCCTCCCATCTTGGGTCAAGCGCCCTGTATGTTTTGCCACCATCTAGCGTTCTTCGTGTTGCCATCTTCCCACATGTCATTCTGTCTCTATCTGATAAGTCTTGTGTTTTCTTCATATGATCTTTTTCCTTGTTTTTATTTTGTCTTGTCCTTTTTTATCAGTCCTGATGAAGGGGTAATGCCCAGAAAAGTTGACTTCGTCTGTGTTTGTCTACGGTACTTGGTTCAGTTAATCTGTTTTTATCACAGGGTTATGTCAAGTAGCACTCGCTTGTTCTTATTGGTTCTACATTTCTGTACTACGATCCTGTCCCATTTCTGTATTCCATCCCGAAATTCACAGATGTGCTTCATCTCTAACCCCCTCCACAACCCCCTGTCACGTCACCATGGATTGCTTATCAACGTCACGAAACCAGACACTTGGAAAACAAACTTGTTTTCGTTTTCCATTTACGTCTCTCGCTCGCTGTGCACACGGTGGCAGTGAGGACCAGACATTCATCTGGTGACGCATGCGCATAGCCGTCTTATTTTGGCGTGAACATTAAGTACCTGACAGCTGTTTTAAAACTGCTACATCAGAACTTGCTCAATATACATCTATGACATCAGATTAGGACTTAAGAATTGGGTCCATTGGCTTGTTGTACAGTCCATTTACACATTTTCTCATTCACACACTTACGGCACAAGCTATTTCCTCCTCTCCAGTCCCCAACAGAACGCGCACTACATTGCTGCTGTAGATCTCGAAGTCGGTACCATAAAGCAGCCCTTTTGATCAAGTATTTAAATTTAAAAAATAACGTAAATCGCTGGTCCAATAATAGTAAAGCTGTAACACTATGTCTGGAAACAGCATCATGTGCAGTAATGTCTGATCCCATGAAACTTTTTTCCCCGTGGATAGACACAACTTGTCACAGACTAGGATGTGACAAGTTGGAATCGGATGTAAATATCTTGTTTGGCACGAAAACACGGGCTTCAACATACACATGCAAACAAAAGCACTACCTAATACTAAACCCTAACCCAATTATTTTCCCGCTGTTTTCATGAGGGTTCGCGACTTTGCGCTACAATAAGAAGCACATCGGATAAGCAGGTGGAAGGTTGCTGGTTCGAATCCTGGTGTGGCCAAGGATTATTTCCTGGAGTTATACATTGTACAAACTCCATTCGGCCATTTCCCCGCACATTAAACTGCCTGTCCACACTGGCCATCTTACTGCAGCCATCAGTCTGGTGGTTCCTTCAGTGCGTAGTTTAGTGATAGGATCCCCATCCCCCATAGTGCGAAATCACTGCAAGGTGGAAGCACTGTCCTTCTAAATAACCAACCAACCAACCGATCCATAGCTGAGGCCTGGACAGCTCAGATGGTAGAGCTGCGGATAAGCAGGTGGAAGGTTGCTGGTTCAAATCCTGGTGTGGCCCAGGATTTCCTGGAGTTAAAAATTGTCCAAACTCCATTCGGCCATTTCCGCACATTAAACTGCCTGTCCGCACCGGCCATCTTACTGCAGTTATCAGTCTGGTGGTTCTTTCATTGCGTAGTTTAGTAATATGTGCGAAATCACCGCTGAGTATAGCCCATCCCCCCCCCCCCATAGTGCGAAATCACCGCCACTGTCCCTCTAAATAACCACCACCACCGCCGATCTGTACGGGGAGGGGGGGGGGCCTGGTTAGCTCAGAGCTGCGGACTAACAGATGGAAGGTTGCTGGTTCGATTTCAGGTGTGGCAAATGATTATTTCCTGGAGTTGCACATTGTCCAAACTCCATTCGGCCGCACATTAAATTGCCTGTCCGCACTGGCCATTTTACTCCTGCTATCAGTCTGGTGGTTCTTTCAGTGCATAGATTAGTAATAGAACCCCATCCCCCAAGTGCGAAATCACCACCAGTTGGAAGCACTGTCCCTTTAAATAGCCAACCCTTAACCCTAACCCAACCAACCGATCTCTACACCAACCCGATGTTGCCCAAGCACTATAGGGAGACTCATTTGGAAAGCAATCATGGCATCTATGCGCTTGATCGCCTGCTTGACCAGACGACCAAACGGCGAGCCTGTTCTGCAGCTGGTAAGACGGGGGTGGGGGGACCATCAAGCCGCAAACAAGACCTGGGCCAGGCAGACATTCAGTTCGAATTGTTCTGCAGGACTTTTGAATGACTTTTCGTGGCTATTACTTTTTAGGTATTTCGTGTGAGTCGACGATAGCAGAATCGACACAAATATTTAAAATGTACGTACACAAGTGTCGATTTTTGGTATATTATGCATCAAATAATTCAGAAAGTGCATTCTGATGTTTGATATACTTTTAAAACCTTTTATTTAGACCTAAAACCATGATGTTTGGTGGCTGTTCGGGTTTTCGTATTACTGCTGGGCGCTGACTTGTACTCTTGCATGATGTCGAACAGCGAGTTCACCTTTGGCCTTGGTCTACAACTCGGTGATGTATTTTTTTTTTTAAATTAAGTGTACTTCCAAGATCGCTAATCACCCACATTTGCATAGTGGGACCTCTACGTATTGAACTGATTCCTTAATTGTCTTCGCTTCAGATAATTATTACTTAAAAATATAACTCAACTGCTCAATCGACGATCGTTCTCCACTACTGATTTTGCATTCGATCATTTCTTCGGTCATTCGACCTTGTGCAAATATTCATTCCTGTTCTTAAATTTCTTATTATTTATATTGTGTTCAAGTAATCTAGAACAAATATGGAGTAAATTTTACTTGTCGATTCCCCTTCAATGTCTTGTAATTAAATTTTTCACCCCCAGATGCCATCTTGTTCAGCAGACAAAGTTTCCGCCTTTGCACACGAGACTTGGCTTACATTTTCTGGGCATGCGTACTCGCACACCAGAGAATGTTTACAGTGCAGAATTGAAACATTCTCTACAACCTGATTGGTTTCAATTGGAACAAGCTTGTTCCAGTTGCTGCGATCTGATTCGCTGGCCGAGCGCGAACATCAGCCTACTTAGGAACAACGGAAGGAGCCCAATCTTCTCTCTAAGAATGTTCCAATTGCGTTGAAGGGGACGGAACTCCTGCTCGCATGTTACTGCAACTTACTGCATGTTCAAGCAGCGGTTACATCCTTAATAAGAGCTTGTGCTATAAGTTTAATACGTATTAAGCTCATTAATCCATAGATTTTGAACAGATTTTTTTATTTCAGTGCTTTCAGGTTCTGATGTTCTGACCAGCCAGCCAGTGATGTTTTGACTTTGATTCCATCAGAACTTATGAAGCAATAAGTGAAAATCAAATCTCATTTGCTTTCTGTTTTTACGCTGTTTGCAAGCCATGCCATGAAAATATTATGTCTGTGTGAAATGGTAGACAAAAATATTTCTGTTCACACATTCAGATTTGCACCAGTTATTTTATTCTATCAATGTAGTAATGTCTGCATGTGTCAAACAGTATTTTTTAAAAATCTGTTTTAGTGTTTACATTCACATTTGCACCATGTTCTTAATTTGTGTGAATGCAAGTATTTATTTTTAATGTCTGGTCTGAAATAGTAATGTCTGCATGTGTCAGTGAAAAAAAATGTTTACATTCACATTTGCACAATGTTCTTGTGTGAATGCAAGTCATGAAGTAGTTATTTTAATGTTTGTCTGAAATTGTGATGTCTGCATGTGTCAAACAGTAAAAAAAATATTAAAAAAACGTTCACACCGCATTCACATTTGCAGATACAATAAACATTTATAAAACAAAAAAACATTTATTGTAAATCCTCCCCGCCCCTGCTTTTTCAATGACTTTGGACATTGGGGTTGTAATGACCAGCCAGCATCAGGGATGTAGTTGTTCTGATGGCCAGTCAGCTTTTAAAAGGGCTTGGGACCTTCTGCCACTAGAAGTGACGGGCACCATTAGGGATGTTGTTGTTCTAACCACCCAGCAGCATCAGGGATGTTGTTATGATGTGTTTTCTGGTGGGGTGGTGCTGCTTCTGACCTTAAGTCCAAAGTTCGAGGCTCTGGGCATGGTGGAGGAACTGGTTTCTCTGAAGCCAGAGCAGCAGGCAGCTCACGAAGGCCTGCACACAGCACTGTAGTTGACATCTGCTTCTGGTGGTGGTGAAACCTGAAAGTAGAAAATGCACCCCAATCTAATGAAGAGAAGAGAATGTTATAAGGATAAATAAGCGAGGTGGGCTTTGTGCACTGTCCTTTCCAACATCCTGAAATTTTTTTTAATTACATAAAAAATACCTACCAGTTACTGAATGTTGTCTGGTTGATGTCTGCCAGTTGAAGTCTGGTGTCACTCATGAGGCGGGCATTGCTGTAGACCAGCATGCGGATGTGGCCGTAGGTTTCCACGATCCGTTGAAATCTGGCATGATGCTCACTTGCCCAACTCACGAGTTTCTATGCAGTCAACTGTGATCAACTGGAAGAGCTGATCACAAACCGCTTCTGTGATGCGGTTGATGCTTGGGGACTGAGCAGGCCCAGTGTTGGAGCCTAGGAAACACCTGTAAAATAACAGAATAATAGAAGAATACAGAATATATGGATAAATGAATAGTCATTGCTGTCATCCATCATCACCAGCATTAGCAGCAAGAACCAAGATCAAGATAAATGCAACAGCACTGACACACTGCAAGAATACCTTACACCTAAAGCAGCATAAACCACAAAGACAGGCATCTCTTTGTACTTTCAACCCCCAGAGCGACAGATCCAGTCTTGGACATGGACCTTCGGAAGCTGCCCTTATCGAGACGGTCTTTGTTTCTTGCAGGGAAGGTGGTTGGCCTTTGTCATAATCAGAGATTGTTGTAAGACTCAACAATCTCCCTGACCAGATTGTTGGGAACAGCTTCAAGTGTTCTAAGTGACACCAGCAATGTGGCTGGTACCTGGACTTTGACAAATCCAGGTATATTGTGAGGCCATACACCATCCTGCAAAACTGGAAAAAAAAATACTAGATAGCTCACGTCAGAATAGTGAACGTGCAGTCTCACAAAAATGGTTACAAGAGAAATAATACATGAATTATGTATACTCACATCCGATGGAGGGCTGACATCAGCACTAGGCAGTTCTGGAGGGACAGCTACAGCTTCCATACCCTGGTCTGCACCATGCTGGGAAGAAAGCTCACCAAGCACTGTGGGCAGAAAAGTAAACTTGGTATCATGGTTGGCAAAGATCAGAGCAGTTTATTTCTTGCTACTTTGCAGGTAGTTATGTTGCATTTGTAGTTACAGATTTACAGCAGATTTAATAATAGTAGGTGCCAACTGGTTGATGTCTGCAAGTTGAAGTCTGGTGTCACAAGTACAACAGACACAATGTGTGTTAATGCCTACCCTGCCTAGACGGTCGTGATTTCTCAAAGTAAGAGTGGGGCCGACTGGGTTCTGGCTGAGAGACAGGCTGATCAGGTTCTGGTTGAGGAGGGACCTGGAGCTGATAGGGTTCTGGTTGAGAGACCTCAATGGTAAGGTCTTCCAACTCATCCACTCCCTCATCGGCAAACCCTTCATCCGGCTCCACTTCACCGTAGACTGCAGTCTTGTGCTTCAAGCAGACTTGGATCTGAGATGCAGCTTGCTGACCGCGATACTCAACCCTCCTGCAAAACCAAGTTCATTTACATGCAAGTTAGGTGTGATGGACAAACATTTGAAATGGAAAACTCTTCCAAAAGGAAGCAAAAACAAAGTGGTGGTGTGTGTATAGTAAAGTCATTACAATGCTGACACAACTGCATACCTGTGTATCTGTGGGGGGAAACAAAGTCTGGGAAGAAGGTCCTGCCAGTGACGGATGTTCCCAGGTCGTTGATGGCTTTTTGCAGGACGCCACTGTAGCTCAGCTTCTGGCAGTCCGCTGATCCAGTGGCCTCAACAGCACGGTCCTGGTTCCATCGTCGCAGTCCTTCTAGCAGATACACCTGGTAGTGCAATGCATTTGCACTGGTGCCTGTGTGAACAAGCAGTCTGCATACATTAACTCTCACACTTACATGCAGATGCAGATTTTTATGAATATATATAAAAAAAATCACATATGCAGTAGTTCACAGAAATAAACATGTACTGCAATAAACCATCTCACCAGGTAGGAAGCACTTCATGTGCAGATGAAAACTCTCCAGAGATAGGAAACCTCGAAGGCAACACCACCCCACATTCTGAGTTCTGCATTCGGTCTGAATGTGCTGAAGCTGGCAGATGGTCCGAAGTCGAGGTCTTGAATGCACTTGATGTGCTTTTCCTGTTCCTGCCAGATGGTCTCCATACGAACCGCATCTAGCAAAGGCACACCAAGTGTGTCCCTTGCTGGCAGATATTTGTCAATGACTGCACGGAGAAGTCTGGTTGTCTCGTCCGTGCCTCTGGTGGTCTGTCTGCAGTGCAGGGCCAGCTCTCTCTTTGAGATGCGGTTCATTATGTCGGCATGGCTAGGAGCAGGGTACCCTCACTGAAAATCTCGTTCTTCTTCGCCAGATTCAGCATGTTCAGATCAGCGACACTCCAGGCAAAAATTGCCCTGGAGATGTCAGCCATGAAATCAGCATACAGCTGATGGCGCATCTGTGGTGACACCTAGAGGTTGAGAAGAAAAAGAAAAACCATTTTGTATGAACACTTCAAATGTCTGTTATCACATAAAGAATAAGCAGAAACTCCCAAAACAAACTGACCAAGAAAAAAATGTACTGCACCAATTCAATTTGGGTTGCCTAAGAAATTTTAACACTACAGACTGCACACTTAATGCCAACATACTGATTATCAGCAATCAAGGGAATGAGCAGAAAGGCCATCAACATTTTTACCTCGAGCAATGCAGTGCATGAAGTGCCACACATTGAGGCACTTTTTCACATCAGGCCGGGCTTCCTGCAACAGCGTTTTGATGCCCCCAGACCCACAGCAATCCCAGTTGATGTATATCAGGACTGGCGCAGGCACCTGAGCTTCTGCATACCTGCGAATGATGCCCTCCACCATGCACCTTCGTTGGTTGTCAAGACACTGTTAAGAACTTGGCCAAATTCATTGCTGATGCTGGTCTGCCATGAAGCAGCTTTTGCATCATGGCCAGCCAGTTTTTTTACAATCTGCAACAGGAGTAGTTACCAAAAAAAAAAAGCAATGAAAATTTCCTGTTTACTGGAAACCCCCGAAAAAAACACACATAAATAAGTCATAAATATAATCCTCTATCCTATGCTATGGGAATGCCACTGGAAAAATGGACAAACAGCTCTCTCTGCATCCAAGTCTATGGTAAGTTTAATAAGGCAAGGAATTAAAATCATAAAATCATCACCATAACTTCTTTCACCTTTTTTGTGCTGTCCACTTTTAGAACAGATCCGAAGGTTGAGGTGATGGCTGCTTTTACTTCCTCAAGGCGGTCCATGCAGTCTCGGAGGTAGCATGCCAGCAACCACTTGGCCTCTGGCACAGGAAGCATCTGCGGAATAGCATCAATGCTTCTTGAGAGGATGAGGCTCTGGGTGCTGGCCCTCTTGAATGCTGCCACATCGCTCCAGAAGCAAATGACCCCCTTGCTGTAGCTTTCCGTGTGCTGCTCCAGCAAGGTCTTCCGAAGAGATTCTGGAGCATTTCTGAGACTGCGCTGACGAAGCATCCTCACAACCTGCAAATACGGTCAAAATGTAGACAGTCCT
Source organism: Lanistes nyassanus (assembly GCA_004794575.1). NCBI lineage: Eukaryota > Metazoa > Mollusca > Gastropoda > Architaenioglossa > Ampullariidae > Lanistes > Lanistes nyassanus. The sequence goes on along the minus strand of SMGT01013943.1, from coordinate 37,489 downwards.
GAATGTGTAACGAGAACAAAGGAACTAAGAAGCCTAAAAAGCAAACTACGTTCTGAACCCATGACAATGAGGTTATAATCTTACAGGAGGGCTTATTGCTAGGAAACAAAACATATGACATTCTTAGCTTACCTTCAGATCGCATCCAAGGCGGTATGTAAGAACCACAGGGAATTCAAGTCGATGTGCCACATCCAGCTGATCCAAAATGCTTCTTTCGTAGCTGATCAGCTTGGTGTGGCGTGGCTTGCATTCAAGAACCTCGGCTGAAAATGCAAGTACTCTGAATACATGAAACACATTATGCACTGCACCCACAGCCACCCCAACCTTTCATTTATCATATAAGATGATCCTATACATCTACCATCCACCAGCAATAGCATCAAAGCAGTCTTGCAGTTAGAAAACATTACAAATTTTATTTACCACTAATGAAGTAACAGTTGTCGACATCAATGACCCTCCACACATTTTTTTTCAACTCGTGACCCTGGCCACAGACGAGTCAGCACTGCCACAAGCACCTTGGCATCCACAAAAACTTGCAATAGTTTACATAATCTTTCACAACTGGGTGTCTGAGTGCTGACAGTGATGGTTGAGGTGGGTTCCACCAAAGCTTGTTGACACGGTTGGTGTCAAACTCCACTTGGGCAGATGCACCCCATTTGAAGAACGCTCTAGACACCCAGTCATGATCCTCCTCAGGCAGTGAATTGGCTCACCCTTTTGGAAGGCACTTCAGACGTTCTGCAAGTGTCCACAAATTAAAACATAGTAATCCAGGAGCACAAAACATTTTACAATCGGTTTGAAGACATATAAAAACAAGTCAGTTAGAACTGATGATAAGTAATAAAGTAATCAATAGGATGCAAAACCTCACCTTGGTTTTCTTGGCTGGTTCTTATGAACTCCATCATCTGCTCTGCTGCTCTGACCAGGGGCGAAGGTCACGACACGCACGTAAGCTATTTACGAACGAACTTTCCGAAACGTCCAGCGTAAGGAGAAAGTGTGGTGGTCACGACACACACTTACGCTTATGTGCGCCCCTACGTACATCGTAACTTTACACCACCTCCCAACGAGGTGTAACTCGCTCCGGCTCGCACGTAAAGCGAAATCTCGCCAACGAGAGGAGAAAAAAATAGCAAACCGGTTAGTTTATAAGCTGTATATGCGAAATTGTGCTGTTAAGCTTGCTGAATAACACAGTAAAACTGCCCCTCACTTTTTCAAGCAAGATTCTTATTTCATCTGCTGTGAAATTCTTCGCCCTAGGGCCGCGATTGCTTTTGCTGTCGGCCATGCTCGAAATTTGCAACAGAAGCTCTCGGGTAATTCACGGACTTCTTACATATGGACCGAGCATGCTATGACGTGTCCAGCATCGTGCCGACTCCCTCGCTCAGCCATCTTACCCTTCCTCGCAAGCAAGGCTTATTGTACGTGACTGTAGCTAGCAGATAGGCGTCGTCTATGCAGGAATGGAGAGGGATGCGGCAGGGTAAAACGGCCCCGCCGCGGGGCCACTCCTCGAGTTTCAGCCCTCGCTCCTCTCTTTGTTTTCTCTGTGGGGTAATCCCGTCGTCACGTGATGGTGTTTTCGACGGAACCCCCTCTTCCGCTAAATTTAGCAGTCTTACAACTGACGTTTGTACACCTCGGTTAACGTGCGTGTCGTGACCATCGCTTTACGCACGATCGTAGCAACGTCAAACGTTGGCTAAAGCTGGATGTATCATCGCACGTAAGCAGTGGCTGATACGTGTGCGTCGTGACCTAAGCCCCAGGTCCTCATCAGATACAGCCACAGAAAACCCAGCAGAACTGGTCGCTGCACAAGTGTGGTGGCAGCTGATGTGGATGGTGTGGACAATGTGCTGGTCAGTGCAGTGGATACTGCCCTGGTCGGTGCCCTAGCAGATAGAGGGGGAAGACTGGATGCCTTTTCCCTCCTCTTCATTGTCATTGCGTCTCGACCCTCCTCGAACATTTGACAGTATTCCTGCAAATTGATAGTTGTACATCAAAATCTTTCCAGAGAAGCAGCAATTAACAAAACTAAGAATCATTCACAATCATAACTAATTAATAAGACGCATGCACTATACTTACTGCCACAAGACATTTGCTGGCACCAATGTTGGAGGGAATGACCGGCTCCTGCAAAATTTTGACAGCCATGTCTGCCATCCAGCCGAGGGCATTCTCCATCAGCCAAATGAGTCGCTGGGCACAGTACATTCCAAACTGGATGTCTACCTGGCCAAGCACTTGTTTGCGGCTCGATGGTTGCACCCTCTCTGCTGCTCTGTGCCATACAATATCTGCTGCCTCAGCACTGCCTGCAAAAAAAAATAATAATCTGAAGTGCAAACAAATAGGCATACGGATAAATTACCATGAAACATAAAAACATAGGCGCTAAAACCAATCTATTAAAAGAGCTGTGCATGGCAAGTGTGGGCTCAGACTAGAGAATCACAACCACAAGACGCTAGGCTTACTTAAAGTAAAAAGAGAAAAAGGTTCAGACAATTAAACCAACCTGTCACAAGCCTGTGGTTTCCTCCCCGTCTTACCAGCTGCAGAACAGGCTCGCCATTTGGTCGTCTGGTCAAAGGATGAAGCGTGTAGATGCCATGATTTCCAAATGAAGTCTCCCTAGTGCCTCAGCAACGTGGGGATGGTGTAGAGATCGGTGCATAAATTGACCTTTTTTATACCTAACGGCAGGATCGTCTGCCATCAAGGTGCGGGCCTTTGGGAAAACAGCACTGATGAGCTATTGTCTTGCGGTTAAAGTCAAAGGAAAACGGGTTTCCCCTCTCCCCGACCCCCCAGTGCGAAATCACTGCGAGTTAGAAGCAGAAGCACTTTTCCCTCCCAAATCAGCTTCCCCTCTCTTTTCTCCTGCGGCATCTTACGTGTCACTAGAATGTGGAAACCATTTTAACAACAGCCTATGTGCCAAACATGCATATGGTGTTCATAAAAACTAAAACCAAACAAACTAACAAGTATAGAGTATTAATAAATGTCATACTTACGCTGATATAATCCGCAAAGCTGCTCTAATATATGGACTCTTAATTACAGCAAGAAATCACAATTAAAACACTCATGTCACTCTTATTCGAAAGATAAGTCGAATACAAGTCACATCAGGGTGAACTTCTCAAATAAATAAGGCAGTAATTAAATATATATATGGTACCTTACCAGCGGTGGAAACAACATATATCTTGTTCGTTGTAGTGTGAATAACTGCATATTTGTCTTGCACTCTTGGATGGTGTCGAACACCGTCGAGTTCTCCTTTGGCCTTGGTCTACAACTCGATGTTGTATTTCTTTTTTTAAAAAAATAATTAAGTGTACTTGGAAAATCGTCAATCACCCACATTTGCATAGCTGGACCTCTACGTGTTGAACTGATTTACTTAATTTTCTTCGCTTCAGATAATTATTACTGAAAAATATAACTGACATTTGAATAGTGGGACCTCTAGGTATTGAACTGATTTACTTAATTTTCTTCGTTTCAGATAATTATTACTGAAAAATATAACTGATACTTGAATAGTGGGACCTCTACGTATTGAACTGAATTACTTAATTTTTTTCGCTTCAGATAATTATTACTGAAAAATATAACTGCTCGATCGACGATCGTTCGTGACTACATGTACTATGTAGTAGATGTACATTTTGCATTTGATCATTCCTTCAGTCACTCGACCGTGCGCAAACATTCATTCCTGTTCCTAATTTTTTTAATATATATATATATTACATTCAAGCAATCTAGAACAAATATGGAGTAAATTTTACATGTCGATTCCCCTTCAATGTCTTGTCTTGCAATCGAATAGTTCCCCCATAGTTGCCATCTCGTTCAGCAGACGAAGTTTTCTCCCTTCCCACACGAGAGAGTTTGTTTACATTTTCTGGGCATGCGTACTCGCACACCACAGAATGTTTCAACTGCAGAATTGGAACATTCTCTACAACCTGATTGGTTTCAATTGGAACAAGCTTGTTCCAGTTGTTGCGATCTGATTCGTTGGCCGAGCGCGAACATCAGCCTACTTAGAGCGCGAAGGCAGAGGAGTGAAGTGTTCGTACTGCCTTTTGCAACCATGCCTTCTGTGTTTTCTGGCATCTTTAACTAGTGGCCAGGCTTTTGGCGTGGTGGAGGCACTGGAGGCGGTGGTGAAATCTGACAGTAGAAAAACACCCCAATCTAATGAACAGAATGTAACAAGGATACACAAGATGGGATTTGTCCTTAAAACATCCTGAAATTTAAAAAAAATTATAAAAATTCATACCAGTTACCGAATGTTGTCTGGTTGATGCCGATCAATAAGTGAAACAAAAGGCTGGATGAATGACGAAATGAAAATAAAAGGTGCAGGATAATAGGACTTGTTGTGAATGAGATGATTGAAAGCGCGTGACCAACATGGCGGCATCTACCGCCTCATAACGTAAAAAAGGCAAACAGAATTCAACAATATCATCGTCCCCAACCCTTCCCGGTCTACATTCTAGTTCCCCCCATAAAGATTAAACCATGAACTCTCTCAAGGTAAGCCATTATTACACAAATACATCACCGACACCCCATTGCATACATTGCAGGGGAAAACATAAGATTCACGACCCCGTCACGCAATTTCGTCATCAATACGTTTACAACATAGCGCAGTACATGAAGCAGTCGTTATCTTACAAGGTTATAGAAGAACAAATACAGAAACACAATCATACCTCCACAAGAAGACGCACCAAGAGAGTGAGCGATACACTCTTAAACGCTCATCCCCAAGGCAAATGACAGAAGGACAGTTCCCGCGAAAACGTGGGTTCCCAAACCCTTCCGCGCTAGTTGTGCATGGGCGTATGTCGCCCGCACCTTTAATAATCTCACTGGGATTTTACATCATAATACTTTTTCCCCACAGGCAGGGGTTTATTTGCCTGAGGGACTACGTTCTGTAACCACCAACTAGCTTTTCCCCCCGCTAAAAAAAAAATGCAAGTGGAAATAACTCTTACAATCTAGTAACCAGAGAGGGTTACACTGGCAAAGACAACAGTCTCCCATTGGGTGCTATTTTTAGTTACAGCCAATCCCTTATAGACTTTAGAAGCTTAGGTGGTTTGAATACTAATATTGATTCAAAGTAAATTATTAAAATAGTGTGGTACCTCTGATTTCTTACTGTTTAATAGATCCCTTATTTATGACCCCCTGCTAACTCAGTTTACTGCCCTACTGGTTATACTCCTGGCTGACTTGGAACATTCTTCCATATCGGTGGTTATTTTGGAATAAGTATATAAGCTATTCAGATTTCTTGCGTACGGGGCAACTCTAACCAAAAGTAGAATATAAGGAAGATGCAACGTCTAGCACTTAGGGATAGGTCAGTAGGAAACAGCCAGCAGGGACAGCGACAACAGTATAACAAAATGAGAGCTGGCGCGTGTAAGACCAGCATTGTTTACTTAGTTAATAAACCTGTCGGTGACTCATGCACCGGAGCGTAGCCTGGAAAAGGAAATGTTCTCACACAGGGAACGACACATGTACAGGTGCCAATGACGATCGAGTCTCATTAAGGAGACAGCATGATGTCAGCCAAGCACGGCTGCATCAGCAACAAGCAGTCGGTGAACTCGGGAACTCGAGAAACCCAATAATTGTAAAGCGCCTGTCAACAGGTCATAAGTTGGATACCCACATGATGCTGCCTGCGAGGGTAGGCGCACGTGATGGTGGATAGATCATGTGATGTAGAGGGCGCTGCAAGAGGGAGAAATAAAAAGGGGAAACTCGGAGTCTGGAGAAGGGAAAGGAGGGAGAAAACACAGGCCGAAAAGAAGGAAGAAGCTTGCGGGGGCTTACTCGGCCACAGGACTTAGAAAGTTTTGACCACGAAGGGCCAAGGCAGGATGTTGCAGGTAGAAGACTGAGGGGCACAGTGGAAGGTGAGCCACAGGGCTGCCTTCGTGCACCTCCTCTGCAGCTGCACAATCGAGGATCAGGCTGGAAGAAGCCACTGCCTTTAGCGGCTAGGAAAAGTTAGAGAGTAGTAGAAGGGCAGGCTCCCGTCTGAGTCACCAATAGGGGTAGACGGTAGAGAGAAGAGGTCCAATATATAGCCACTAGACGAGGGAACAGGTTGCATGGCTAAGCCAGCCACATCTGCAACGGGTTATTCTCAACAAATAAAGTTTGAGACGTGCACTCCTAGTGGTCATCTGTACGACTGGATGAGCTAGGGTGCATGAAAGGGAGGGACGGTGTCCGTAAAGTTACAAACAGCAAACCACAGCAGCCAGGACACCATGCCTCCACCACCACCAGCTTGGCCTCCGAAGTCAGAGCACGCCCCCAGCCCCCAAACACCACCTTCCCCTCCCTGCGAAATCACCGACAGGTGGAAGCACTTTCCCCAAAACAAACTGCAACTGCACAGGGACCCTCGCTGCTCAATCAGTCAATGGCTTCGAAATCACTCCTCTGCACCGAAAAATTTCGACACTTAAGAAGTATATATCAGGTGTTAGAAACAATTTTTTTTCTGCTAAGCTACTGGATGTGGGAGAATGCGCTCTCAGGGGATTATTACGGGGATAGCAAGTGGTAAGCTCGACTATGGCATGGTCGTGATCAAATTTTTTGTACCTTTGTAATGCTGATAAATTTAAGACTGTAACAGCTTTGTAGCAAATTAGCCTTAAAGGGATATAGTTATTCGAATCTCTTACGTATGAAATTCCACTTTCCTACATTATAGGATATGTTTGAAAGCTTTTTCGCAGCTTTGTAACCCATTGAACACTGTCAGTTAAGCAGCCCCCACCACGACCACATTGGAATCGGCATGGCTGACAAGTTAACGACCTTTGCGTCACTAATAATAACACGTTTTTCAAGTAAATAGAATGTTTATATAAAATTAAGACGTTATTACAGTTCCCAAAGAGCAATGCCTTCCATATGGTCCTTCGCAAATTTTATAATAACAATGAAAATCCGAGAAAAATGCCGTGACAGCATGTGACCGCTTTTGGAATTTCGTTTTGAGGATTATTGCAGACTGAAACTATAGACAATTCACAATGTAGCAGTATTAAATATGAGTACTAAATATCTTAGATATTTGATACCCACAATAGGCAATACGAAATGCCTTCACAAGCAGTCTGCTGTGCATGACGTAAATCAAATGTATCCGCGCGATTGACTTTAAGAAAATCGCCTGTTCAAGCCAGACAATCACTAGGTTTTTCAAGAAAGGTTGGGTATAAACAAAGCTAGAATAAAATTAATGTCCTCATGTTTTGTTAATAATTTGATTTGTAAATGTGTGCATGTATATTTCGATGTTCAGATCTATGACCTCAGTAAGGTGGGTCATTTGTCAACCCTTTTAAGGCCCCCCACCCCATTTTAAGACTTTTTGGGTAAAGAAAAATCACGGTCATAAACGGGAGGTACCACTTTTGATTCACCGTACAGCTGTAAATACACTAATGTAGATTAATTATCGATAGCAAGCCGTGAGTTTTTATTTTGTAAGAACGCGGATCTATAATAGATCCGTGGTAAGAATGCTATTACAAACAAGTTTAGGCAGGTGGTTTAGTAAGTAGGTTTTCTGACAACTTGCCTGATTTGGCAAGTAGGAATGAAAGTTGGTCTCTGGTTTAGTAGTTAGTAGCACCTCATCCCCCTCCCCCAGCAAGTTGAAGCACTTTCTAAAATTACCTTACCTACTTGATGCGTAACGTGAGCTTGGTTTCTATGAATTTGACAGAACACTTTCATATTCCTTGTCAAACTCCAGGCGTCACCAATGATGCACATCAGCTGTATGGTCCATTTATGGCCAACATCTCCAGGCCAGATTTTGCTTGGGGAGCTGGCCCTACAGTGCCGGTGCACTTCAGAGGCACAGATAAGACAAGGCTTCTCTGTGCGACCCTGGACAAGTATCTCCCAGCAAGGGACATGCGGTTCACGTGAAGACTGGCGGGAGCAGGAAAAGCACCTCCGCAAGTGCATCAAAGATCCAGACTTTAGTCCGTCTGCATCCAGCATGTAGCTATAGACGGAGACATGGCAGAAGGGTTGTGTGGTGCTGCCCATGTATCGCAGTGTCATCTGTTTGAGGCTCAACTTCCCGGGAGAGCTTCAATCTCAACTTCACACCTGGTGAGTTGTTATTTACTGCAATATGTGATAGAGCGGGTCCGCTCCGCAAACTTTCCTCTCTCTCTCTCCTTCAACAGAGGCAGGTCTTTTGTGAAAGCTCTCTACATTTATTCAGAGCCGCCACTGCTGCTGCTGCCCGCTGGCTGGGGATTCTTCGCCTATCCTTTAATCACTGCCCTTACATGGTTGAGCTTGAAAAAGCGCAGAAAAACTGGAGCCAATCAAAACACAGTTTTACTTAAAATATGCTAATCTCTTAGGGTCACCACTGAAAACCTTGCAGTTTCCTGAAAGATCTATGCTGCCTATAACCCCCTACAACCCTCCCCTTCCCCTACCCCCCCCTCCTCCCGAAACATCCCACCTCTTGCTCCCTCCCCCGCCCCCCGAAAGATCTAAGAAATATGCCTACAAACTAACCTAATCTAGATGAGTTTACTATCTAAAGAAAAAGTATATCGAGTGGAATCAGAGGATGTTAGTTGTTAGTATCTGTAACTATCCTACAAGGATATAGAAGCGTTTAAAGAGAGTGAGCCTAGCACAGCACGCTATTAG
>SMGT01013943.1:12661-28444 GCA_004794575.1 Lanistes nyassanus | reverse complement strand
TTGTTAGTATCTGTAACTATCCTACAAGGATATAGAAGCGTTTAAAGAGAGTGAGCCTAACACAACACGCTATTAGTTGTTAGTATCTGCAACTATCCTAGAAGGATATAGAAACTTTTAAAGAGTGAGCCTAGCACAGCACGCTATTAGTTGTTAGTATCTGTAACTATCCTAGAAGAATATAGAAACGTTTAAAGAGAGTGAGCCTAGCACAGCACGCTATTAGTTGTTAGTATCTGTGACTATCCTAGAAGGATATAGAAACGTTTAAAGAGAGTGAGCCTAGCACAGCACGCTATTAGTTGTTAGTATCTGTGACTATCCTAGAAGAATATAGAAACGTTTAAAGAGAGTGAGCCTAGCACAGCACGCTATTAGTTGTTAGTATCTGTGACTATCCTAGAAGGATATAGAAACGTTTAAAGAGAGTGAGCCTAGCACAGCACGCTATTAGTTGTTAGTATCTGTGACTATCCTAGAAGGATATAGAAACGTTTAAAGAGAGTGAGTCTAACACAGCACGCTATTAGTTGTTAGTATCTGCAACTATCCTAGAAGGATATAGAAACGTTTAAAGAGAGTGAGCCTAATACAGCACGCTATTAGTATCTGCAACTATCCTAGAAAGATATAGAAACGTCTAAAGAGAGTGAGCCTAACACAGCACGCTATTAGTTGTTAGTATCTGTAACTATCCTAGAAGGATATAGAAACGTTTAAAGAGAGTGAGCCTAGCACAGCACGCTATTAGTATCTGTAACTATCCTAGAAGGATATAGAAACGTCTAAAGAGAGTGAGCCTAGCACAGCAGGCTATTAGTATCTGTAACTATCCTAGAAGGATATAGAAACGTTTAAAGAGAGTGAGCCTAGCACAGCAGGCTATTAGTATCTGTAACTATCCTAGAAGGATATAGAAGCCCATTGCACCATCAAGTGTACCTTTTGGAGTGTCTCAGTGGAGCCGGGACCGATGCCACTGAATGAGCAGACTGCCAGAGACAGCTACAGTGGTCTGCCAACGTCCATCACGTGCTGGACCTTTTCCAGACTTTGTTCCCCATTCTCGCTCCCCCTCCAAAAACATGCAATTGCAAGTATGCTGCTTTGTAAACAGACATATTCTAGGTCCACAATGTGGTTTCACTTGAATTGTTGTTTGTATGTTGTATGCAAGTGCTTTTTAAATTGCTTGTCCACCACAACCACTCACAGGTGTCTTTGTGGGTTATGTTGTTTCATGTTTAAGACATGCTTGCTGTGTGTTGATGTTGAATTTATCATTTGTTCTTGCTGAACTACTTAATTTATGATGATGGCTGATGGAGATGACAATGCATTTATCCACATTCTGTATTCTTGTACAGTTGTTTCCTAGGTTCCAACATTGGGCCCACACAATTGCCAAACATCAACCGCATCACAGAAGCCTGTGCAACAACTCTGCAAGCTGATCACAGCAGACTGTTGAATCCCATGAGGTGGGCAAAAGGCCCAAGTACCATGCCAGGTTTCAGCTGATTGGCATGCTGGCTTACACCACCTCGTGTGAGACCAGGCTTCAGCTGGCAGCTGTCAACCAGACTACATTAACTGGTATGTTTTTACATTATGTCAAATTTCTGCTTATTATAAAGCTTCCTTTTTTAATCTTTCAGCATATCTGCAAGTGAAAATCCCACCTTATACATGTATCCTTCCTGTTCATGGGGTATTTTTTTCTACTTTCAGATTTAACCACCGTTGACAAAACATCTCAACAGCAGCGCTGTGTGCAGGCCGTCCTGGGGTGCCTGCTGCACCGATGCCATCACCACACCCACAGTCACAGACACTACACTCCACTGGCCATTGGTCATCATAACACTCCTAATGCTGTCTGGTCATCAGAACAACATTCCAAATGCTGTCTGGTCATCAGAATATTCCTAATGCTGTCTGGTCATCAGAACAACATGCCTAATCCTGCCTCTGTCACTCAAGTGGCAGGAGGTCCCAAGCCCTTGCAAAAGCAGAGTGGGGATTTACATGACAAAGTAAATATGAACCTAGAACTGCTATCTTTGGAAAAGCTTGTATGTGTTTGTGTCTGCTCCTTAGAACACAGTGCAAATGTGAATGTGTGATGTGAACAGAATTTTACTATTTGAAACATGCAGACTTTACAATAACATTTTCCATACCTGTCAAGTGTTACGGTTTTTGGATAATTGCTACTTTTTCATATAAGGCAGGTTTTGTGCACAGAGGATTTCAGTTCATTGCTGCTGGATTTTAGCTAGCTCAGACTATACACCAAAGATCAAGGTAAGATTTTATTCACCATTTGTTGACATTTAAAAATCAGTTTCTTGTCAGTAGCACTTACCTTTAACGCAGTCGTTGATAGCCCTATTGGATTGTCTGTGATCATTAATTTTGGCATACTTTTTAGGTTGCATGTATGAAAATCCCAAGAAATAACCGTGTGTCCAAAATGGCATATTGTCTGCTTGTATCTGCACGGACTTTCATAGGACCATATCTGTATTGTGTATATTTATGCCTGAGTGAAAAAGGTTTTTAACGTGTTTTCAGCATGTTGCAAGAATAATAATTGGAATATAGTGGCATTTTTGAGCAGTAAATACATGACTTCATTGAAGCAATTAGGCGTGGGATGATTGTTACATGATCTTGGGACGATGGGACAGCTGTTTGGGGTGATGAGGCATGGGTCAAAATGTCCAGCACCCATGGGCAAATTTATGTTCCGTTTATCTTGCGACTGAAGTGAAGGAATGTTTTGTGTGGTCTGGCTTGTATCTCCACTCCCTCCCCCCCCCCCCTCCACCTTGACTTGTCAACTGATTGCTGGCGTAGTGACGGTTGAGCAAACATTATTGCATGGTCCAGTCTGCAGTTGGAAAACATTTTTGGTTTTCAGTTGACGGATTGTATGCTTAACTGAATAATTTAGGTACTAAATTGCTAGTGAAAATTTTGTAACGTCACGATCTCTGGTCATAAAAAAACCAGGTCAATTTTTGTTTTAATGAAGTGTGTTGCAGCTTTAGAAGTCAGTTGCTATGGCAAGACCAAAAAAGTAGTTGACATGTATGCTCTCTGTAACTTTCATTCACCCATGCAAGCAACATAATTTACATAATACAAAGAGGGCGAATGAGACATTTCCATTTATTGCCTTATAAAAAAGAAAATCTCAAATTAATGAAATCGACATTCCAGATGAAATCAAAATAAACTTTCATATTTAAAATGTAATAAAACAAAGGGAAAGTTCAAAATACACATAATAAAAAGTCTGATGAAATAAAGACATCCCAGATGGAATCAACAACAATAAAATCTCATATTCATTCCATAAACACACAAAATAGGAATGGAGGTTCAAACTCCAAAAGGACAAGGCAATAACCACCAGAAAGCCTATGGGAAAAAAAAATACAAATTACATTGTACGACACATTTTATGCACTATTACATTTTTTTATTAAAGTTATTAACAGTGTACCATAAAACAAATTGTTATACAGATTTCTCAGACATTCTCTAATTGTACGAGATGGTAGTTTGCAATCATTTCCATCATGCATTTTGCACGCAATGGTGAGGCACCTGGTGTTGTATAGCAGAGAGCAGTGAAGAGGGTCTGACAGATGGGGTGGAGGATTGGGGGGAAGGTCTCCATTTGCAAGTGTGTGGTTGGCTGGTTGTGTGAGGTTCAATACCGTGTCAGCAACAGTGGTTTACTATCAAAGACTGTATTCTGGACTAGTCTACAGAAGAGAATGTCATAGAAAATATGTCTACAAGATATTTGGACAGCAGCAATTAGGCATTTTGAGGATCACAGAGATGGGCAATAAATTTTTTTTTTACAAAAAACAGTAATCAAAGAGAAATCCTACAATAAAAATTTACAATATGCTTCAAACTGTGGATACCGGGCTATTTCCTACTGGAATCCAATAACAGCAGATAGCAGTACAATACAAAAGATTTCCTCTAAACTGTTGGGTGAATAGCAGCTTGTGCAACTGGCTCTTAGCTGAGACCAGCGTCAGGATATGTTGGAATGGGAGCATTAGGTTACAGACATTCAGGGGCTGATTCACCACACTGCAAGAAAAAGACTGTCAGGTAGGTGTGTCAAAGATGGAGGCAGGTGAGTATAATATGTATTCCAACATGTATTGCTGCCTGCACTAGCCAGTTCTTCTGGCGGAATTCCACTATACATCTGCATATCTCTGACTATGGTGAACAGTGCTGGTTGCTGTTTTAGCAAGCCAATCGGGTCGACTGTAACAAGTTGCTCTACCTCCTGACAGGGTTGGGCAAGTAACGATGTAGCGATTACATTTTGTAACGAAATTACATTTTCTAGTAACGAAATAACGCTGGAGTTACAGTTTTCAACATTGTAACGAAGTAACGTAATCGTTACAAATTTGGAGTAACGAAATAACGAAAATAATGGTGTGGTTTCGTTACATCTTACACGCCATTGCCAGCTTTGCCACTTCTAGCTACCCATTGCTGCTTTCGCTAGCAGTCTCGCGTGCCGGCATATAACTCAGTCGTCTCGCGTATTGCTGCGCGCTGGCTCATCCACCGGAAGCGGAAATTTGTAATAGCACAACTGCCCACGTGTCTCCCCATAGGCCGTAGCGTCTTTTCAGTTTGATTCAAACAGCGAACGATGGCAACACTTCCTAGTTTCTTCGAGCCCTTTCTGCAATTCTTCACTTTGAGTGAGGAAACTGGCAACGCTTACATTTTCAAATGTAAGGCAGGCGTTTGCAACACGTACTCCGCAAGCAAAAGCACAGCATCTAATTTGAGAGTTCATCTTCAGGTGAGTTGAACTTAACATTTTTATTTCCTTACACGAGACTCGACGTCTTATCGACGACCGGTTAAAGTTGAAGGCAGGTGGTTTGTTGCTTAATTTAGTCAGTTAAGTCGTTTACAATTGCTTTTATTTTGTTGCTGATGGTTTCAACTTTCCACTGATATCTTGTTTTGAAAATATTTTAAGTAAAAAATAGGTATGTGACAATCGGGGTCAGAGAGGGGGGAGCGTGCCGTGTGCCAAACTCGCGTGAAAATTTGCAGCAAGTTTTTAACAGTGTTTATAGGGTACAAAGCGTTTTAATTATATGCATATTATTTAATTCTTGTCTCAAAATAAGACACAAATAATGATGATACACAATATTTTATTTTATCTTTTATAAAACGGTTTCTGGTGACGCTTTACGCGAACCTACTTTGAATAAGCGAAAAAAGACGCTCTTGGAAACAATGCTTAGGCACAGGAGGGAAACAAACTACTAAGAGGTATCAATTGATAAGTGATTCATTTTTTTGTCACGTACGGTATGTGACCCTTACCCAAACAAATATGTGACATACCTACTTGATTGTTTGTTTTAGAGGAAACATCCTCTGCTGCTAGAAAAACTTAATGGAACTTGCTCAGAAAAGAAGCGCAAGAGGATAGACGAGGACCAGCCACCAATCTCTAAGATATTTAAGTCTGCAGGGAAAAAAGAACTTACAAAGGAGTAGAGCGACACAGCTGTGGTCGGATCTTCTACTGGCAGACAACCTGCCGTTCAATTTATTGGAAAGTGAAAACTTCCAGTCATTTGTGAGCCATTTGACAGGCCAGCCATCACAGCTTCTAAGTAGAAAGAAAGCAAACGCACTGTTGGAGGTAAGAACACTACATGTGTATTTCTTAAGATATTATTTTACCCCCTTATTTTCATGGTAGGAATTTAATTGTGTAGCCGGGTGGCCACTCAGCCAGCCCCTGGAACACGATCCCGACTGGTCTCAGGGCACGTCCTATTGTTCAGTGGGAGGGAGGACTGTAATGAATAGGTCCTTTTGTCTCCTGACTGGAAGATGGGTAAAAGAGGGGTGGATGTGTGTTGTCAGCCCTCTGCAAGGGTAGAGGCACTAGGATCACATTCCGAGACCATCTTCCCGGTTTAATGAAAACTACTGCCCAAAAGCTATTTACAGTTGGGATTTTCCAGGGAAGGATGGTACTGAGGAAAGATTTCCTAGTGTTTGATGACACTACAGATATGACAGAGGCAACTGCATACCTTCAAGAAGGTCTGGCACAAACTTTACACGAGCTGGACAAGCATCCAAGTGTAAAAGCCGTGTTTCTTAGATGTAACACCGTCTTGCCCAGCAGTGGTGCCGTGGAGAGACTGTTCAGCCAGGCTGGTCTGATACTAACCAAGAACAGGGCAAGGGTTACGGACTTCAACTTTGAGGCCAAGGTCTTGTTCAAATTTAATTCTAAAAAAGATGTGTGAGAACAGGACATACTTATGAATGATAAAACGTGGATTAAATGTGTGTAGTACAACTGTACGAGTTTGTGTTTGTTTTCCGTGTGTCAGGTGCTGCAATACTTCTGTTTGCAAAAGTAATTTTAAAAGTAACTAGTTACTTTTTAAAATGTAACGGAAATGTAACTAATTACTTTTTCTGAAAATGTAACTAAAATGTAACAAATTACATTTTTTCCCAAATGTAACTAAAATGTAATGGATTACAAATAAAAAGTAACTTGCCCAACCCTGCCTCCTGATTGGGTAAGCAGCGAGACGCAAAAAAAAAATCCAAAACAGTCATGGCTTTGACCTACAATTATCCATTTGGCCTGACACAGTGCATCGCTTTTGTATTTTAAAAAATATAGAGGCAGCCAATTCATCCTGCATCACAGGTGCGAAGTTGAAGAGAAAGAGAGATCCTAGAAACACTTCAAAGCATACTGCAGACAGCCAGACTGATGTTTCATCAGTTTTTTCAAGTTCCTCACAACAAATGAAAGATCAGGGTAAATGAACATACACGCAGAATGTGTTTAGCAGAGTGATGTGAACTTTGATGAACAGCAAAAACAGAGAACCAAAGCAGGAGAATTTAGAGAAGATGTAAGGTTACAAAATAGAATGCATGTAGTTGCAGGTAGGTAAGACAACTGATGACTCAAATTGCTCCGCCTACTCTTGACCTACTTTTGACCAACCCGATGAGCACAGTTTTTAAGAAACTTAAGACACTATGGCAAAACTGTGCTTGTTGGAAATTTTCCCCGACAACATTTCCTGAGGAATATTTGTCATATCGCCCAACTTTAAGACAAAAGCAAAGAGCGGACCTGTTTAGTGGTGAACAGTACTTTTATAATGTTCAACTGTTTCAACAGAACGCTACTGTATTTGACGTGAAAGCATGCTGTTTTCGCAAGCGAAAGTTAGAAGAGGCGCATCAAAGCTGACCACACAGGAAATAGTAGCATTTAAGTGATGCATTTAAGGATAACCCCTATTGCGTATCTTGTACAAGGTACTGTGGGAAACAGACAAGGGTGCAGAGTATCTGGGCAGTGCCTTGGCTACGCAGGTAAGCATGTTAAAACCATGCCTGTTGCCATCTTCTAACAAAGAAGTCCTAAATTAAGATTACATATCTATTGTAATTTTACGGTGTTTATCTGTAAACAGATATGCCCCACCTTATTTCTGAATCTTCACACACACATACACATAACCACTGGCTGGTCAAGAATTCCTGGGTAAATGCAATCTGAACCTTTATGCCCCACCAAATATATACATCTTTTGAGACAAAATTCTTTGTACTTGCTTGGATACCTCTGCTGTATGTCAGTTTTACAGTGAGCACTGTGTTAAGGAGTACAAAGGAACAGCATATCACCAATAAAAAGCAAATGGTGAAGAATTTCAGCACCATACAGCAGTTGACTTATGTAACAAAATTGAGACCTGGCGTGTAAAACTAGCATTGTTCACTGTTTAAATCAGAGGGTCGTTCGCTTAGTTCAAAGAAGTAAATTTCATGCTCTCCCAGAGAACAATACATACTGGGGAAGGGAGTGGTTAACCCTCCTCCCCAGTCCTAGAGTCAGGGACAGCAGATGACAGCATGGTGTCAGCCTAGTACGACTGCATCAGCAGTGACCGGGAGGTCAACTTGGAAACTCGAGATGTCTGTTAACAGTTCATGGGTGAAGATGCACGTGATGCTGTTTACAAGGAGGGAGGCATGTGCGGACGATAGACCATGTGATGTAGAGGGCGTTGGAGTAGGGAAAACAAAAAGGGGGACTTGAGGGAGGTGAGAGATCAGATCAGAAGATTACTGAACCAGGAGAGATAGAGAGCGACTCGGACAAAAGAAGCTTGCTCGAACCTGCGCCCAGCCGGAAGGCTTATGCGCGCCTGACCATGGGACTTGACCACGAAGGCCCAAGGCAGGAGTTAGCAGGCAGAAGACTGAGGGGCACAGTGGAAGGGGAGCCACAGGGTTGCTTTCCACGCGCACCTCTATTGAAGAAATGGAGGCCATCAGTCCGTTGCGTGAGCAGTTGGCGCAAGAGCACCTGAACTGGCTAGTGGACATGTGTATTCAATCGCCCGAACAGAAGGAAACGCTGCGGGCTCGGATTGAGTCTGGCCGGTGGAAGGAGGTGCTGCTTGACGTGTTCCTGGTGGTGTCCAGAAAGTACCAGTACCCGGCATACGACCCTCCTCCCCCTCCGCTCGAGGCGACTTTCGAGTTTTAAAGTACATAAGAGACAGGTCCAGAAGAAAGCCGCTAGACTATCCAGATTTGAGTTAGCGTATAGAAGTAGGCTTAGTTGAATGGCTGTGCCATTGTCTGATATTGTTTCCCCTCAATAAACGTTGGTGTAGTCAAACTGTTATTGAGAAGTGCTGTCGTGCGAGTGTGTCCATCTGGAAGTGTTACACTTAGTCACCTGAGGCATCAAAACATTTGCTACATGTACCCAGACTGCAGCAGTTTCATACTGTCAAGAAGCCACATGGGGGATCTCCACTCAAAGCTTGTGATCTGAAGCTGCCGTTTGGAGACAGAACAATGTTTGACCCACACCCTTGCACAGGAAACACGGAAAGTAATCAAAGCCACTTTTATAATGTGTGGAAGACATGCCCCAAGGTGAAAGATCGCCCTGTATCAGTTATTTATGCCAGCCAACATATATGGATATGCACATGACCATGGGGCTTACTGTGTCATGTCTCTTGAAGATCAATGCCTGCATGATAATGGTATTTCACATCAGTGAAAAAAGACAAGATTTCTCATTGAGAAGATGGCCAGAGGACAATCTGCCAACAAGCACTGGCTCAATGAGCAAACTAAAGACTTCAGTATTCCAGTTTTTACAGAATATGCAAAAGGATGGAAAGCACTAGGGAGACTTCATTTGCAAATCCAGGCACTAGGGAGACTTCATTTGGAAATCCAGGCACAGGGAGACTTCATTTGGAAATCCAGGCACAGGGAGACTTCATTTGGAAATCCAGGCACAGGGAGACTTCATTTGGAAATCCAGGCACTAGGGAGACTTCATTTGGAAATCCAGGCACAGGGAGACTTCATTTGGAAATCCAGGCACTAGGGAGACTTCATTTGGAAATCCAGGCACAGGGAGACTTCATCTGGAAATCCAGGCACAGGGAGACTTCATCTGGAAATCCAGGCACAGGGAGACTTCATTTGGAAATCCAGGCACTAGGGAGACTTCATTTGGAAATCCAGGCACTAGGGAGACTTCATTTGGAAATCCAGGCACAGGGAGACTTCATTTGGAAATCATGGCATCTACACGCTTCATCCCTTACTTGACCAGACGACCGAATGGCGAGCCTGTTCTGCAGCTGGTAAGACGGGCAGAAACCCGCAGACTTGTGACAGGTTGGTCTGACTGAACCTTTTTCTCTTTTCACTTTAAGCCTGGTGCCTTGTGATTCTCCAAGCCCACACTTGCCATTCACATTTGTTTTAATGGATTGATTTTAGCGCCTATGTTTTTGTTTCATAATTTATCTGTGTGCCCATGTTTGCACTTCAGATTTTTTTTGCAGGTAATGCTAAGACAGCAGATGTCGTATGGCAGAGAGCAGTGGACCAGAGCACACCTGTGGGAAATCCATCGAGCCGCAAACATGTGCTTGGCCAGGTAGACATGCAGTTTAGAATGTACCAAGCCCAGCGACTTATGTGGCTGATGGACAATGCCTTCCGCTGGATGGCAGACATGACAGTGAAACTTTTGCAGGAGCCCGTCATCAACTCCAACATTGGTGCCAACAAATGTCTCGTGGCAGTAAGTATAGTGCACGTGTCTTATTAGTTGGGATTGTAAAGAATTTTTAGTTTTGTTAATTGCTGCTTCTCTGGAAAAGTTTGGATGTACAACTGTCAATTTGCAGGAATACTTTCAAATGTTTGAGGAGGGTCAAGACGCAATGACCAGAGAGGCCACTGACCACAGGATCGACCACAACATCCACAGCGGCATCCTCCTCAGCATCGACTGTGGCATCCACCAGGGATCTGACCACACCATCCATTCACATCATCTGCCACCAGCACTTCTACAACGACCAGTTCTGTCGGGTTTTCTGTGGCTGCATCTGATGAGGAACTGGTTAGAGCAGATGATGGAGTTCATGAAGACCAGCCAGGAAAACCAAGGTGAGGTTTTGCATCCTACTTATTACTTATCCTCGGGTACCTGATATACTAAGAAATGTAGCGAAGCTAAGGCCGACTGAGGCCTAACTTTGTCACTAGGAAGAGAAGTTTCCTCTCTGTCAACTTGACAGGGCTAGAAGAAAACTAGACTATCAATATAAAAACACATGACCATATCCTCGAATAGAAGCTAAATGTTGGTTGTTCTATTCATATGGCCAAGCTCTTGTCTACGTATGAATGACCAGGTCTGCAACCAAGAGGCGGTGATACATGATGATGTAACATGTTGCTGGTAGATGTACAGGGTCATCGTATATGATAAATGAAAGCCATCCTTTAAAACTGATCACTGACAGTTACAGTAACCAGACAATTTCAATGACTACCATCATGTGGTCAAACTTTCCTTCTTGTGGAACCAAATTTAAAAGAAAAAGGTTGGACTGGCTGTGGGTGCTGTGCATAATGTGTATCATATTCAGTACTCCTTGTATTTTCAGCCGAGGTTCTTGAATGCAAGCCACACCACACTAAGCCGATCAGCTACGAAAGAAGCATTTTGGATCAGCTGGATGTGGCACATCGACTTGAATTCCCTGCGGTTCTTACATACCCCCTTGGATGCAATCTGAAGGTAAGCTAAGAATGTCATATGTTTTGTTTCCTAGCAATAAGCCATCCTGTAAGATTTTAACCTCATTGTCATGGGTTCAGAATATATTTTTTCTTTAGGTTTCTTTGTTCCTTGCTTTGCTCTCTTTACACACTCAGGACTGTCTTCATTTTGACTGTATTTGGAAATTGTGAGGATGCTTCACAGGCACAGTCTCGGTATCGTGGAAGACCTTGCTAAACCAGCACAGAAACCTACAGCAAGGGGATCATTTGCTTCTGGAAAGATGTGGCAGCATTCAAGAAGGTCAACATTCAGAGCGTTATCTTCCCTAAAAGCACTGATCCAATTTCGCAGGTACTGCCTGTGCCAGAGCCCAAATGGTTGCTGGCATGCTACCTATGAGACCACAAGGGCCACCTTGATGAAGTACAGGTGGCCATTGCCTTCACCTTCGGATCTGTTCTAAAACTGGAGAGCACGAAACGATGAGAGAAGTTTTGGTGATTTTATTTCCTTACCATTGCCATGGATGCAGAGAGCTTTTCACCCATTTTCATTTTTCTAGTGGCGATCTAATGAGACAGGATTAAATTTATGACTTTTTTCGAGTGATTGCCAAATGGGGTTTCCAGTTAACAGGAAATTTCACTGTTTTTTGGTAACTACAATCATGTGACTGCTGTTGCAGATTTTAAAGAAACTGGCTGGTCATGATGCAAAAACTGCTTCATGGCAGACCAGCATCAGCAATGAATTTGGCCAAGTTCTTAACAGCGTCCTGACAACTAGCAAGGGTGCATGGTGGAGGACATCATTCGCAGGTATGCAGAAGCACAGGTGCCTGCACAAGTCCCGATATACCTCGACCAGGATTGCTGTGGGTCCGGATGTATCAAGATGCTGTTGCAGGAAGCCCGGCCTGATGTGAAAAAGTGCCTCAATGTGTGGCACTTCATGCGCTGCATTGCTCGAGGTAAAAATGTTGATGGCCTTTCTGCTCATTCCCTTGATTGCTGATAATCAGTATGTTGGCATTAAGTGTGCAGTCTGTAGTGTTAAAATTTCTTAGGCAACCCAAATTGAATTGGTGCAGTACATTTTTTTCTTGTTCAGTTTGTTTTGGGAGTGTCTGCTTATTCTTTATGTGATAACAGACATTTGAAGTGTTCATACAAAATGGTTTTTCTTTTTCTTCTCAACCTCTAGGTGTCACCACAGATGCGCATCAGCTGTATGCTGATTTCATGGCTGACATCTCCAGGGCAATTTTTGCCTGGAGTGTCGCTGATCTGAACAAGCTGAATCTGGCGAAGAAGAACGAGATTTTCAGTGAGGGTACCCTGCTCCTAGCCATGCCAACATAATGAAGAGGGAGCTGGCCCTACACTGCAGACGCACCACCAGAGGCACGGAAAAGACAACCAGGCTTCTCCGTTCAGCCATTGAGAAATATCTGCCAGAAAGGGACACCCTTGGTGTGGCTTTGCTAGATGCGGTTCGTATGGAGACCATCTGGCAGGAACAGGAAAAGCACATCAAGTGCATTCAAGACCCCGACTTCGGACCATCTGCCAGCTTCAGTATATACATTCAGACCGAATGCAGAACTCAGAATGTGGGGTAGTGCTGCTTACTTACTGTTGCCTTTGAGGTTTCATATCTCTGGAGAGTTTTCATCTGCACATGAAGCGCTTCCTACCTGGTGAGATGGTTTATTGCAATACATGTTTATTTCTGTGAACTACTGCATACTGGAAATATTTTTTTATATGTTCATAAAAATCTGCATGTGCCAAGGTGAGCGTATGTGAGTAGCATATATACGGACAGCTTGTTCACACAGGCACCAGTGCAAATGCATTGCACTACCAGGTGTATCTGCTAGAAGGACTGCGACGATAGAACCAGGACCGTGCTGTTGAGGCCACTGGATCAGCGGACTGCCAGAAGCTGAGCTACAGTACCATCCTGCAAAAAGCCATCAACGACCTGGGGACATCCGTCACTGGCAGGACCTTCTTCCCCGACTTTGTTTCCTCCCCACAGATACACAGGTATGCAGTTGTGAGGTGGCAAGAAGCCTAAGCGTCATGCCAGATTTCAACGGATCATGGAAACCTACGGCCACATCCGCTTGCACGTGTACAGCAGTGCCCGCCTCATGAGTGACACCAGACTTCAACTGGAAGACATCAACCAGACAACTTTCAGTAACTGGTAGGTATTTTTTATGTACATAAAAAAAATTCAGGATGTTGGTGAGGACAATGCACAAAGCCCACCTCGCTTATTTATCCTTATAACATTCTATTCTCTTCATTAGATTGGGGTGCATTTCCTACTTTCAGGTTTCACCACCACCAGAAGCAAATGTCAACAACAGTGCTGCGTGCAGGCCTTCGTGAGCTGCTTGCTGCTCTGGCTTCAGAGAAACCAGTTCCTCCACCACGCCCAGAGCCTCGAACTTTGGACTTTAGGTCAGAAGCAGCACCACCCACCAATTCAAGAAGCCACCAAACACAGCTGGCATAGCTGCAAAAGGCAGGGGACACAAGCACTTTACTCCTCTGCCCACAGCACAGCCAATCATTTTTCAGCAGACAGGACCACAGCCAGTTCCTTACTTCCTTCCGTCATCGGCACTGGCTCCTAGATGTGGTCCTGTCATTTTTGCTGTTCCACAGCCCAGCACCACTATTATGTTGGCACCACAACTACGTTGGCGCCACAGCCTAGCACCACTACTACGTTGGACCCACAGCCAACCAAAACCTTGGCACCTCCTGTCCAGTCCAAGATGTCGAGGATGACAGAGTGGAGGCAAAGAAAAAACAGCAAAAACTGGAAGGTCTGCCCAATCTGCTGAAGAAAAGAAGGTCATGCAGCAGCAGCAACACAACACCAGAATCTTTCGCTGCAGCCAGTTCCATCAACCGAGACTGCCAGATTTCTACCGGTAGTTTTTTTGGAAAATGGTAGTGTGGCCGAACATCGCAGCTGTCCTATGAGGATTGGGGACAGCAGCAGAAGCAGTCACGAACAATCAAAAAGCCCAACCTAGGTGAGCACTTAATTGTTTCGGGCAAATCATTTTGTTATTTCGAAATCATTTTACAGAAGTTTGTTGTAGTAAAATGTTCTTTAATGAAATATAGTATGTTTGACAGCAGTAACCTGCCCCACTATCGCACTCTTGTTGGCACGAGCAGTGAACAGTGAGTTTCACAAATGGAATTTATTTTTGTTGCAGAACCTCCGAAGTAACTTCATACATAACATCCCTGGTGCTGCCTGGTCATCATAACATTCCTGATGGCCTTTCTGCTCATTCTGCTGATAATCTATATGTTGGCATTAAGTGTGCAGTCTGTAGTGCGAACAGCTTGTTAGAATTTCTTAGGCAACCCAAATTGAATTGGTGGAGTACATTTTTACTTAAGACTTCTTGTTCAGTTTGTTTTGGGAGTGTCTGCTTATTCTTTATGTGATAACAGACATTTGAAGTGTTCATACAAAATGGTTTTTCTTTTTCTTCTTAACCTCTAGGTGTAACCACAGATGCGCCATCAGCTGTATGCTGATTTCATGGCTGACATCTCCAGGGCAATTTTTGCCTGGAGTGTCGCTGATCTGAACAAGCTGAATCTGGCGAAGAAGAACGAGATTTTCAGTGAGGGTACCCTGCTCCTAGCCATGTCGACATAATGAAGAGGGAGCTGGCCCTACACTGCAGACGCACCACCAGAGGCACGGAAAAGACAACCAGGCTTCTCCGTACAGCCACTGAGAAATATCTGCCAGAAAGGGACACCCTTGGTGTGGCTTTGCTACATGCAGTTCGTATGGAGACCATCTGGCAAGAACAGGAAAAGCACATCAAGTGCATTCAAGACCTCGACTTCGGACCATCTGCCAGCTTCAGTATATACATTCAGACCGAATGCAGAACTCGGAATGTGGGGTGGTGCTGCCTACTTACTGTTGCCTTTGAGGTTTCATATCTCTGGAGAGTTTTCTCATCTGCACATGAACCGCTTCCTACCTGGTGAGATGGTTTATTGCAATACATGTTTATTTCTGTGAACTACTGCATACTGGAAATATTTTTTTATATGTTCATAAAAATCTGCATGTGCCAAGGTGAGCGTATGTGAGTTGCATATATACGGACAGCTTGTTCACACAGGCACCAGTGCAAATGCATTGCACTACCAGGTGTATCTGCTAGAACGACTGTGACGATGGAACCAGGACCGTGCTGTTGAGGCCACTGGATCAGCGGACTGCCAGAAGCTGAGCTACAGTGGCGTCCTGCAAAAAGCCATCAACGACCTGGGAACATCCGTCACTGGCAGGACCTTCTTCCCAGACTTTGTTTCCCCCCACAGATACACAGGTATGCAGTTGTGTCAGCATTGTAATGACTTTACTATACACACACCACCACTTTGTTTTTGCTTCCTTTTGGAAGAGTTTTCCATTTCAAATATTTGTCCATCACACCTAACTTGCACGTAAATGAACTTGGTTTTGCAGGAGAACTCTTTGGGGTTGAGTATCTCGGTCAGCAAGCTGCATCTTAGATCCATCTGCTT
>SMGT01013942.1:93983-124293 GCA_004794575.1 Lanistes nyassanus | reverse complement strand
TGTCCGACCCATCCTTGACTGGAATATAATTCTGTGCCGGTGGAATAACTGTACACACCGCAAGTAGATTTGCGATTTATTTTTTATTCAACTGTACTTCAGTTGTATTATTGTTCTACAACTTGTAACACATCACACATTGTTTCTATCATACATTCACGCACTCATACACGCATTTGTTACTTATTTGTTCATTCATATCTCTTCTCCCTCTACTATCCTTCTTATTGTTTATAGTTCAATAAATGTGTTAATTTATCTGGTCGTGTACCTTTTGGTTGAAAAGGTGAGGGTCTGCACTAGGCGTATATATTTCGTAATTCTTCCCTAGAATTTCAGCACACCCCACAAAACGTTACAGAGGGTATCGGGGTAAGAATAAGCGGGTGGGGATATGGCGGCGACAACACATACGAGACTGACAACCAAGGGCTGTTTCAGCCGCCAGAGTTAGTCTGTCTGCACGCGTTCTCCCCTGTTGGTCTCTAGGTCCGTTTTTGGACTTAATTCGTCTATTCGGGAACTGTTCAATCAACGTTATTCCTAGTCCATTTTAAAGTCTAGACTAAGGAGTTACAACAAAGCCGTGCAACCAGTTATGGCTGTTAAATAGTGGGCGAGGATGGGGATAGAAGTGGGACCGTGTTAAGGGTGGGGCTTTGGCACATGCAAATATTAGAAATAATTCTAGGGGGAACTGGTCCTATTCGAATGATGTACTAATACTTCTTGCCAGCGCTTAGAACATTATACTAATCAACAACGTGTTTATCTCTTCTGAGAATATGTTTTGTGTCTTATTATCATCTGTGCGAGATCTCTTCGGCTCTTTGCCTTTAAATTTTAGGGGGCAGTCGAGAATAATCTTGTTTCCGCTCCCTATTATATGGGGGCGCATAAAAACAGTTCTACGCAAACCATTCGCACACAAATGCAATTTCCTCGCATTTACTCACACATCCACCTGCGAACACGCTTAATAAACACAGGAGCAGTTAACTTTGAAAGAGAGCAAACATTTGCTATCAAATGAAAAATAGCAGCAAAAAAAGATCATGCATAGCAAAATGTCTGAATACCGTTAAACCTGCCTGTATCTATTGAAATGGCCAGCCCTATAAGGGGGAGGAGCCGTATGTTTTCGGGGAGGGGGCCGAGGGTGTCTCCGGGGGAAGGAGCGGAAGGTTGGGGTTAGGGAAGGGTAGAAGCTAAGGGTGGGGTTAGGGAGGGAGTAGGGATTAAGGAAGGTGTAGATGTGGGCTGGGTAAAGCTTAAGATTATGGCGTTTAGTGGAGGGGGCCGAGGGTGTTTCTGGGAGGAAGGAGGGGTAGGCTAAGGTAAGGGTAGGGGTGAGATAAGGGAAGGGGTAGAGATGGGATTTAGGAAAGGGGAAGGAGGGGTTGCAGAAGGGGTATGGATCGGCGGGTAAGTCTTCAGATAATGACGTCTCGGCGTTGATCGGCATCGTGACGGGGGATCCAAGTAGGATTACAGTTATTTTTCCTAAATGTCAGGAATGTGAGTGGAGCTTAGGTCCCCCCTTCTTTTCCCTTTCCCTCCCCTGTCCTGTATTTGAAACTATGAGAATGCTGGAAACAACTTGGGGGAGTGGTCTTCTATCGTGCGGGCACATTAAGATAAAAAAAGTCGCACATAAGAGGGAACGGCGCATAAAGACTTCCTCGAAAAGCGAATCACTAAAAATAGTTGATGGCTTTATTGTAATCCCTCTCCACACACACGCACACACACGCATCAATCTTTCACCAACAGCAACTCTGGTTCTCAATAATTTTTCCACCTTTCTACCTAAGGGAGAGCATGCATACATCCTCATAAAGCTCAGAGGTTTTGCTCTCAGGCCGCGTCAGACTCCAAGTGGGTGAACGCGCTTCATCTTCGTCTGCGCGTGGTCGTCGGTAGAATACATCATCGCAGCTTATCATCTGTGAAATACATCCCAGCATCGTCGCTTATCTAGGTCTGTTCCGCAATTTTTTCCTCGCACTTTTTATGATCCAACAATATGTTTTTCTGTCCATATTCTGGGTTGTTATTTTATCGCAGCGTCGCGTGACGCTCATCTGAGGCCTGTTTAACTCTACCTTCTGAATGCAGCACACGTCGTTGCTAGCTGCCGCATAATTTTTTTAGGGTACACGTGATGAAACATATGACCACCCCCCTACCCCACCCCACCCCCCTTCGACGACACACACACACACACACACCCCAGCTTCTTTTAGGGAAGGGTGCAGCGGTGCGAGTGCTGTGGTGCTCCTAGTAGTGGTTTTACGACATCAAACATTCTTCAGGTTCGGGGCACTGTAGCATTGGCCAGGAGAGATCTTGCGCGCACAAGTTCTAGCCTGCACTGAGAACGCAGAACTTGCCAAGGCGATCGCTTTCTCCTCTTTTCCTTTTTCAGAGCTGCTGTTTTGTGGACAGAATGTGTTTGTGTTCTCGATAACTCGCGCGCACGTTCGCTCTGAGGCCTCTAGCGTCTTTCGCCCCTTCTCCAAAACCACTACACCTCCCCCACTACCGCCACCACCCCCGCGTGCGGCACCATGCCTTGTTCCAGACAGACGCTCCTTTTTTTATTTTTGTACGACTACTGCTGTACATTTTGTGCGGTTTAACCAAAAGTGAATGTCATTCCACCACCACCCCCCGCCCCGCTCTTAGCTTGTAGCTTAGTTTGTGCTACAATTGATCAGAAATGACATTAACGGCTATTTTGAAGTACTCAAGAGTACACTCGCAAAAACTCCTGGTACTATCTGGTCCTAAGCGAAGACTTGGCCCTCTTGAAAATTCGAGGCAGACTGCTGTCTCTGGGAAGTCACTGTGCGCTTTATTAAAAAAAACTAGTCACATAAACTAGCTAAATTAATAAAAGGTTGGTGGCACCTTACCCCTTCCCTTGATCTGTTGATTTACATCTACCCGCATGCCGGCCGGTAGCATAGCACCAGTACGTGATTGTCATCGATACCACGGACCTATAAGCCTATAGGTCTGTGATCGATGCTAAAGGTCACGGGTTCGAAACTCTTATCCACCACTTGTACTACCTCTACATGTGGAAGTGTTTACAGGGCTAGCCGTCCCTCTGTATGTGGAAGTGTTTACAGGGCTAGCCGTCCGGAGTTTTCTCCCCCCCCCACAAACCCCCCACACCTAACTTTTATCACCCTACCCAGTCATGAGACGGCTTTCGATTCTGATTTGACGTTAAACAGTAAACAACCAGAATCATTTAGGTCTGAAGATATTTTCACGAGTCTCGTTCTCGTTTGTATTCCCATTTTTCACCTTTCACTCATCCACATAAAAACAACTCTTTCTAAAAGATTTCTTGACCCCTGGGATAACCTCATCACCATAAATATTGTGTGAATGGGGAGGGCACAGAACATTTATCTTTCCCCTTCCTGCGCATCTGATAACCTCATCACAGTGCCTGAGTGGTGGAAACGGGAGGCTTCTAGTGCAAGCGGTCTCACGCACATAGCACCCACCCACCCACCCCCATCCCCCAGCCGTGCTTGTGCCAAGGGTGACCTTGACAGTCTCAGCGAAAGGACCCGGGGAAATAAATAATAAATAAAAACAAACAACTGTGGTACTTGCATTCAGCGTAAGGGCGGAGTAATACCCGATCGCCTGTGCGTTTGTCTACGTGATCTCGCCTTCACTGTTACAAATGCGTGTGCGCAACTGCCACAACGCAAGCGCCGTGCGTGCCTGGCCCGGCGGAGTATGCCAGATGCTGTACATGGCTGACGCAAGGAAAGACGGTTGTGGAAAACGCTGATTACTTCCGCTCTGCGTTCGTTGCCGGAAACTGCTTCACGAGAAACACAACAAAAACAGTGTAGAAATAAGTTTATTTTATTTCAGTCAAGCCTGGATCATCAAGCAGCATAAAGACATTTAAGTGGTTTCGAGTGCAAAATAGCTGCATTTTCTATGGAAACACATTAGTTAATGTCTTAAGGTAGTTTTGCTCAAAAGGGTTATTTCAACCATTTGACGTAAAATGTGGCCAAAGGACACCTACTAACCCCACCAAAAAAATTCATTGCTAACTCTTCTGTACCTCATTTTCATTCTCTCTCTCTCTCTCTCTCTCTCTCTCTCGGTATGCGCGCATAAATTACAGACAAACATGCCATCACTATCAGAACACAAAGACATTCCAACATACTCAACATACTCTTATCCTTGGATCTGTGCGCAGCACTAGGATTAGTCAAATAGTGGAGAAGAAAACTTCCTCTTGATTTTATTTTAACTGGACTTTGAGTAATGTGGCGATATACAAGATGTTAAAGCGTCCTGGGAAAATCCACAGCAGAATACAAGATGAAATGATAACCTATGCCAAAAAAGAGCAAAGTTATCAAATGAAAACACCTTAGAAAAGAACATCAGACAATATTAAACACAAAAGTCGCATCACTGAAAGCAAGAGACAACGAATGTCTGGCAAACTTTCACGGGAAAAATGTAATTCAAACAACAATGGCATTTCTAGAGCAGCTGTTTCTTCTGCATCCGCACAGCACGTTAATAATTAATCTGCCACAAAAGTGAAAAGCAAATGCTTATAACAAGCTACATGCAAAAAAAGTCACCCTTATGTACAACTCAGATCTGTTTCCAGCAACAGATATGATCTCTGGGCAAACTATCCTTTTTAAACATACCCGATTTAACCGATCTTTTCCTTGGGGTGCAAGTTAATGCATTAGTATGCATGTTTTTGTTTACGCTAGGACTAGAGTATTGTTTACTAAAGTTGGCAAAACTGCCAAACCACTCTGAAATATGCTAAGCCCACACACCACACAAGCACGCACGCATGCACACATAGTATCACAACACCTGACGGAAACGACAAAAACAGAACACTGTGCAGTAGATGAAAAGGAGAAAGAGTGAAACTTCAGGAAGTGAAGAGGTGAAGATGCTGTAATAATCGGCAACAAAGCATACTATGCCTAAACCTCATTTTATAGTGAAACAATAAGCCGTACAACAACCACAGAACCAACAACACACGCGTGTACATTACGCCACTATTTAGAGTCAAAATGGGGCAGACGGACAATGGAGAAGGGGGAGTATATGGGGTTACTTTTACGGAAAGGTTGATTAACATAATTATCGAAACCGGGTTTTCTGAAATCATTATAAAGCTTGCAGACTTAACACTCTGGAAAAAAAAACTAAAAGATTGAGTAACCGCAGCTTTACTGACGCGACACATATGTTCTAGTCGAACAATCCATGCTCTAGTTTCAAAGTGTTCCGTTCTGTAACCCTCCCCCCCCCACCCCGGCAAGCAGATAAAATAAGTCGAACATGTTGCCGTCATTCCCCAAGACGGATTTCTGGAAAGCTGCCTGACAGGGTTGTATAGAATCAGGAAACGTAAGGAATCTGTCTTCTCGTTGTGCGGATTAGAAAGTGAAAAAGAATCAAGAAGACCTTACTCACCCGCCCTTCATCGCCTGTAAGGACGATGACGTTTTCACTCTGTGGAGTTATTTCACAGATGTTCACAGGATGGCGAGTTGAGACTCTCAAACTTGTGGAATAAAAAATTGGTGGTAGGTAATTAATCTAATCTTACGTACTAACACCACCCCACCCCACACATGTACACATACACATACGCACACATATGCACACATACACACGCACACCAAACAAAAGTTTCTCCACATCGACATGGTCGCAAAGGTTTATGTCTGTTCCCAAGAGGGAATTTTGGCGAAATGAAGTCACTTTTTCTTCTTCATGGTAGTTCTTTGGTTTCTTCGATTTAATGAAATCCTGTGATGACAACATAACATTCACATGCAAGATCGAGTTTTACCGAATGCACCGATGTGGTGAGCATTTTATAAAGCTTAAATTTCAACGTCTTTCCACGGTGGGAAGCATTACTTCTTAACCGATGGAGTGTTCACAGAATCAATCTCATTTGCGTTCGTTAGACATTTGTTCATTTGTTCAATTCTTAAATTAGACACACTTGTAGATGAGACAACTGTTAAAACGGGGTGTCCCGAAGTCGACGTGGTTGCGAGTACGTGTGATGTCCTTGATTACCCCTGGGCCCACTGACCCCCTGAAGCGCTTGGTCTGCCTAGCCAGGAGACCAGTGTCCAAACTGGCTACCCCACAGTGGAAATGGTGATGAACGTGTGTGAGTGTTGTCCTTGATTATCGGTGGAGCCACTGAAATCGTTGGTCTGCCCAGTCGTGGGGTGTCAGCGCGCCTGGTCGAAATCTTGGCCGTCGATAATATCGCTTTAATCAAATCTCCCGTTTCGACTTCGACCTGCATGCACTTCGGCCGAAGTCGGGAAAAATGCTGAGATCAACATCTTTTACCGAGCAACACGCGAAGCCGACGGTCACTTGCCATTAGCAACCGCTAGGGGCGCTATAAATGCGTCACTTCCGTCACCGAGTTCGTGTGACCTTCAGAGAAGCCTTCGTGAATCCCGGAGTCGAACGACTCCCTTTCACCAAAATCACATTTCTGGGTCTCCGCCACGGCTTCCTGCTTGCCCTGACCGGCAGTCGCCGACATCCGCACCGAACCCTTGCGGGCGCATTTGCGATTGAACGTGCCCATGGGGTCCTCCTCGTCGTACACAGACAGCCGGGCCAGGTCCATGTGCAGGGACAGACTGGAAGGGCCGGGGTACTTTCCAGGGAACTCGCCGCTCTCTGCCCGCCACCCCAGCGACGTCTCGGACTCGGTGAAGTCCGTGAAGCTGCCGAGATCCACGTCACCCGATGACGTCAGCACGGAGCTGCGAGACCAGCAGTACTTGCGCCGCCACTTCAGTTCCTCTATTTCCTCGTTGAGGGTCAGCAGCTGTTTCATCAACGACAAGTCCTGCTCCATCAGCGACGCCTGCAACGACAGACATAGACTATTGGCACCCAGTTTAAGATTTCATTTTCAGAAGAACCCCCTCCTCCTTGGAGAAGACTCGGTAAATTACAAAGGACATCGTTAAAAAGCCTTCCCAACCCCACCTCCACTCTATTTCACAAATTTGAAAAAAAAACCAAACCAGCAGTCAGGTACTAATTAAATGAGCAGCCGAACTTCTTAGCAGGACCCAGTCCTTTATAACTGATCAAATATTTCAGATAACCTGCTTTAGCGCATCAAATAAAGTGTGTGTGTGTGTGCATCGTGCCTGTGTGCGTGGGTCTGTGGATATGCGCGCAACTTCAAAATGAGAGAAACAAACCAAAAGAGAAAGAGAGAGAGAGAGAGAAGTAACGAGAAAGAGAGAAAGTGGGAGTGGAGCGAAATGAGAGTAAGAAGGACGGCTTCGGCAAACAAGTACAGTGCTAAGCTCTCGCAGTCCTCTGTTACGCAGCTCTCCTGTCTACATCATGACCGCCATCGAACATTCCACGGCAGACGAAATAAAATAACAGCCACTGTATGTACATACACACGCTTCCGTCTTACGAAACTGTATCCACCACCACCCCTATACCCTCCCCCACCAGCACGGGCATCAGGCCAAACCCTAGCGGCTCAGTCGGTCAACTGCATCAGAAAACGAAGAAAGTGGGCCGCTGACATGCGAAAGTAAAATGTTTGAAAGCAAGCAGTTCACGCTGCAAGGTGGAGTAGGACGCACCTGTCCAACTTTAACCTTTCCGCTAGAATAGCGCAAGGCAATGAAGGAAACCAAGGATTTACCTTAATGTTTTACTGGTTTTTCCCCCTCACTTCGTTATTTGTTTTACTTTCTGACTTGTCAAAATCTGTGTTGCTGCCTCGGGACCCTCTCTTCTCTCACACTCCTTGACTCCCCCTCATCTCATACAACCCCCCTCCCATTCTTCCCTTCAGTTTCCCACTTTCTCCCACCTCCTCAATCCCCCCTCCTCTCTCCACCTACTCTTAATATTACTTACAAACTATAGAATTAAATACACCAGTCCGCTGATTATTGTTTACTAGACGTTGACTTACCTGACTACCAAAAGATGTAAGCTCGGCTTTAATTTCTTTATAAACACATACGTAAACACTGCAGATCTCTGTGTGTGGGTGCGATAAGCATTATTCCCAAATGTTTAGCTGCAAGAGCATTAAATACAGTCTGCAGACCTGGGAAGATTTCTGGGCACTTTTGTTTTATTAGGCATGAGCTATGACGCAGACCCAGACAAATAAATCAGGCACCAGTCCATGGTTGGCACGCGCCATCAACTTGTCTTTGCAGAGTGTTTCCGGCTGTAGACTAATGACCCGAAGGTCGAAGGTTATCGTGCAAACACCACAGACACGCAAGGGCGCAGCGGAAATCGGTCACTTCTGACCATCGACTTACAAACGTTTGCGCAACAAGCAACAACTGCGGAACACGGCGAGATGGCGCGAGTCGTTAGTATCGTCAGTTTTCATCTACAATCGTCCACCTCCGGAACACTTGCGTCAGGGTTCTCTAACACTGCTTAATAATTTGGGTTGATGCAAAGATGAAAGACATCCCCATCATAAGTGAATGTCGCAATGCTTTCGTTGTCCAAAAATGTCCTTTTTTTGCAAACAAGAATCAAATAAATATTAAAATATCGTATAACTTCGGGCAGTGTTCACAACAGCCCCGCGACAATAGTCATCAAACGTTAAACCCAAACAGTTGCAGCAACATCGTGATCCGAGAATTCTTGCACAACAGTAAACCAGCTGTACGTGGTTCCTGGGGTTTTCTTTTAAGCCAAGGGTCCAAATGGCCCTCTAACCTAAAATCTCAAGGTGATTTAGTAACAGCAGGGCTCACCACCAAACGATATGTCACTTCTACAAATTGAAAACAAAACAGAAAAGAAAAGAAAAGGAAAAAATGTCTGCGTCATTAATGAAATTTCGTGCGTAAAATCCCCCAATTTTGCGTTATCAGGAACTCTGAGAACAGAATACTATTTGTGACAGCGTGAAAACTTTCATTTGAAGTGAACCAGATAGCCCGCAACACTGTGAGCCCACAAAAACAAGACTCCCTCAGATGCATCGCAAACACTCCTCCCACGTACAGATTTTCTGAATGGGACCAAGTGAGGCCAAGGGACAGAATGGTGATGAATCTGAAACTAGCAAAAAAAGACAGCTTTTACGGTCAAAATATAGACCAGTAAACATTTGGGATGGCGCCTGAGATAGGTTTTACGTAAAGCAGAGACAGTGTCTAAAGATATGCTACATATTTTATCACCGACAAACTAGACATAATCAAGTTATCGCAGCAATTTCAACCGCAGCAAGATATATTTTGGGAAATCCCAACCAGCAAAATCAACCCCTGTTGCCAGATATTGGAGTGCTTTAACACGGCAGAGAAATGGCGAGACATGGCGCCGAAAGAGCAGGCCCAAGATGCATAAAAAGAGAGACGAAAGCAAAATGAAAACGAGCCGGGAGTTTCAACACTGGATGTCTGTTAGACACGCTTTCTAGTGGCAACACAAGTTCGCTCTTGTTATCTCGTTTGATAAGCATTACATCACTTAGCGCGAGGAATGCCAGGCGAAAGATCACACAGAGTGCAGAAACCCTGCGACTGTTTGCAGCACAATCGGACTCTTGTTCCCACAATGCCTCCGTGTTCAACCTACGTCAGCGATACGAACAACGTTACAACAGCTGCGGGATTGCCGCGCCAGTCTGCGACTGTGGTGGGGCATCAGAAAGAAACGACGGTGTGTGGCAGGTCATAAATGTACATTTTTGTACAGCATGTCAAACCATCCTGTGAAGTATAAAAATGTGTTCTTTGTTAAATTGTTTTTGCTTCCTTCAATGTTTTTCTTTTTTTAAATACATTTTCCATCAACAAATCCTTGTACCACTGGAGTAAACAAGCGTGACTTGAAAGCTAGACAAGTTTCTTTTTTATCACTCTTTTCAATTCTACCAGCACATGACATCTGTTTTGTCTCGCAGAAAAGTCTGATGTTGTTCCATATAGGACTGAAGGACACGTTTTCAAAATAGTGTTTTCAAAACAAAAACCGTTTGTTATTTTTTTAAACCGGTTTCTTCAGCCGTTGTTGACCCGCATGGGAACTAACACGGTATTTAAAAATCGTGCATCGGACTCCTCTGCGGGACAAAAAAGATACGCTGGTAATATTTTTTTTTAAAAAGGACGCGTACACGTTTATATCAATCCTTTCTGACAGTAAACATGGCCACGTAGCCTTTAACTGCATGATAAAGCGTCGCTCCTGGAAATGCACTCCGACAGCTCTGTTTGAAGCAGTTTTAAGGTTGGAACAGATGATCGATTTAAAATTATTGTTCTGCGCACAACTGCAGATAAAATTCTCTTTGCCAACTGCTGGGTTGAGGGAGAGCGTTTCTCATGCTTCCTGCAGAATATCGCTCGAGCGTCTTCCTTTCCTACACACAGGCTCTCTACATTTTAAAAGCAAAGAAAATGTGAGCCAGGAAGAAGGCGTTATCGCAAAAGCATATCGGCAGACTAAAAGCCGGTCTAGGAAAACGGTAGGAAACCAAGGAAAAAAAATGACTATGTGCATTTCAGGGAGGGATATTCTTAGGTGGGTTCACGCCGTTCCTCCGCTCCTAAAAATAGCGCGACTTGCAACAGGTGAGGTATTCAGAAGTTTGACGCGACAGCCCGATGACAGACGAGCGGCACGCCGGGCGAGACTCGGGTGAGAGTAGGTGGTTGTGTTGCACCAGCTGGCGGTGCGCCGATGGACAAGCAGCGTCTGTGACGAACTGCGTTCGTCGACAGCAGCAACCTGCCGTCATCTTCCGAGATCGCCGACATCATTGGCTCGGCCCTTCATTCCACAGATGCGCTGATTAGACTGACACGCGAGGTAAACGCTGCTAGTTATTACCTGGCTATCAACTGCGCCTTCAGTCTTGTGATACGGCCCGCTGGATCAGAAGCGTAACAAATGAGATTCGAGCTAAATATAGAAGTTGTCTATTTCGGCCTCTGTTTATAAAGGAGTATTACCGATACACTCCCAGAAATGTCGAAGACAGTACAAAGTCACAAGTTAATTTTTTAACGTTTATTTCCTTCTCGTTTGATGGCAGAATGTCTGCAAATATTTAGGGACAGGGATTAATACTACTTCGGTAATTTCTTCCAAATCTTAGTAGAATAGATTGTCAGAACTCGACGCTGGATACAAGCTTTAACCTGTCCTCGTCTCTGCCCGTTTCTCGTCTGCCTGCAAGCTCCGTGTTTCCTTCCTCCAGTCCATCATGTTACAGGTCTCTTCATGAGTACGCGCGTGAGCAGTCGTCCTTCGCGGTGGCGCACACCCAGCCTGAGCACCAGCCCCACACAGCAAGTCCCGAGGCATGTCCTCGCCTCAACATCCCCACCACCGCTTTTCTTCCCCATCCCCCTATAACGTGAAATCACCGAAAGATAAAGACACTTTTCCTCCCAAACATCCATTTATCCATCCACCATGGCTTTCACACCTCACTCCTCCTTCAGGATGAAACCTGACTTGCTAAACCTTGCGGCCTCGACACAGCCCTTCGTATACGCAACAAGCTCAGACAACTTGAATAAGCTGTCATTATTCCGAAAGTCCCGTCAAGGGAAAACGAAACAAAAATCCCGAGGGGATGGTGGGAGGAGAAAAGTACACGAGACCCTGACCCCGGCCTTTACCGTTTGCCTTCGCCCCCTTCACACACAGCTCGGGGACAAGCAATCATGCAATATGAACATTAAGCGTTCGCTGTCCGGTGTCCCCACATCATCAGAACAATAAGTAGACAATGCCTCCGCTTTCATCCTTGTTCCTGGGAAGTCCCTGTTTAATGATGCGTCCTACAGATCCGCCAAGGCTGCGGATTTCTCGATACAAAACAAACGCGCGTCCTCTCCTCTCCGCATACTCTATCCAATGTTCATAAACGTGCCCCGTTGTTCGTCTTTGTTTACTCGCTACACAACAAAACAGATTTCGACGGCGTCATAAATAAACCTTCAGGGGCTGTGTCGTCACTGACTGTAGCTTTTTACGATGTGACGTCACGTTGGCCAGTGACAGAGGTCAAGGACAGCTACAGCAAAGCTCCTTGCACCCAGAGGAGTGTGATTCTTAATCATTTGTACAGCCAGCGTCAAACAGTTTTGTAGTTTTCTATCAGAGTGCTGATCGTTTGTAAATTTTCAGAAAGGAAGTTCAAGAAAAAGGTTTATAATGATCCCTAGTCGCAAAGCCGTAATGTTTCAAAAACATTTCTCGTCAGACTCAAAAGTTGGCTGGAATATTCTGACGGCAGTGAAGAGAAAGAAAGAAAGAAAGAAAGAAAGAAAGAAAGAAGGAAGGAAAGAAAGAAAGACAGGCACACGCTCTATGTATTCGCCTCTACACACACATATATATATATATATTTATAAATACATACTTTACAACACGCCCAACTGCCTGTATGTAAAACAATCATACGGTGCGTGACACTGCAAGTTTGAACCCAGGAAGGGCTTAAGAGGGACCAAAGATTTTTGTTGTTTTTGTTGTTTGCTCTATTTACTCTGCTCATTGCTACTATGCTGCCGTGCGATCTTCCTTGCATTCCCTCCTAACCATAATCGATTGAACACTCTACAGTTCTCATGAAGCCGTGTCAAGGGCACAAAATCCCGAAGAGTCCTAACTTTTCGTCTGTCTTATACAAGAAGACAGCATCATCACTGTGGTTTGTTCGCAGTCATCCCAGTGCGACTTAGATAAAAGCTTTCATCTCTTGATACAGGCATCAAAGAAGGATAATAACGCGCTTGTCCAGTGAAATGTTTCTGTAAACACGTTTGGGCAGACCTCTTCTGCGACCTTGAGATGCAAAGAACTTTGAAAGGGAAGTTAATTCCTTCTGTCGTGTGGCAATATTGGAAGACTTACAGGATCGCACTCTCCTTTACTCTCTCTCTCTCTCTCTGCACACCCGCCCCTCCGTTGTCTGCGGTTGTTGGACATACCTTGAACGTTGCTCTAGTATCTAGGGGGAAGCAAATGGTCGAGTGGTTAGAGGGCTTGCCAGAGGCTGGTTCAAACCCCATTTGCCGCACCACGCTTTACCCAGTTCACCTAGCTGCGAGTGAGTATCTGACCGTATGTGTTACGGAAGGTAAGGCAAAAAGAAGAGATTAGCTGACCCACAGAAAAGGATGATCTCAAACGTCCCACTCTCTACGACTTAAAAATAAGTGACGGGACGTCCTTTCTTCATGATTCTAATCTATAGAAAATGCACTCGGACCGACACATGTTGCATTGACAACCCCCACACCATGTACTGCACTGGGATTAACACGGCCTACATTTAACCACTGGTGGGGGTGGGGGGCGGGGGAGTTTATATTGACAGTCAGGCAGACGGCAACCAACAAATTTAGCATCGTGACCACAATGCTGAAGTCACGTGACAGGATCATCATGGCTTGCACAACGTCGCCAATCAGAAGACAGACGTTTTCCTTTGTTCAAGGAATGAGTCATATCTTGAGCAGTCCGTGTCGCCTCACCCACCCTCCCTCCCCGACTCCCTGCACTTCTCCTGGATTTCTCCCTCTTCATTGTGTGCACGCACACCTCTGCATGCGTCTGCGACCGACATGCACGTGAACGCAAGCGCACGTATAGCGAAAAACAGATGTTATGAATCATTTCAGGTGTGAACTTGCCTAGTGTCAATGTCTGCAAACAGAGACGCTGATCAGCTGGCTTCCCAAGGGCAAAATTGTGGCTCTGCACGCACTGGCCCTTGCATCTATGCTACAGAAGCAGTAGGAAGGTAACAAGCCATTCGAACCCAGCTGACGCATGCAACTGCAGCAGTCGCAGGATTTTTTTGTTGTTGTTTGTTTGTTTTAGTTCGCGAACAACGAAGGCCGTCTGATCGCACCACTTTGTTCCCTCCCCATACCACATCCTCCCTTATCTTCTCCACCCCCATCTTCGTCTCGTCATTGTCATTGTTCTTGCCGAGTGGACAACATACAGTGCGCATGCATTGAACGTCACTAAGTGGCGAACAGCGCCCCCTTACATTGAGATTTCTGTATGTAAATCTGTTTGGAGTTGCTCAACCCTATAGCAATGATTTCCTATTATCGTTGTCTGCTGGAAATCAAAAACCTTTTTTGTGAATTCTTTTTTCTCTCGCTCTCTCTCTTTGTACTTGGCTGTTCAATTGTCTATTTAGCCTC
Organism: Lanistes nyassanus; assembly: GCA_004794575.1. Taxonomy (NCBI): domain Eukaryota; kingdom Metazoa; phylum Mollusca; class Gastropoda; order Architaenioglossa; family Ampullariidae; genus Lanistes; species Lanistes nyassanus. Next base: position 110,017 of record SMGT01013942.1, on the reverse strand, counting down.
GTTATACTATATTGTTCCTAGCGTCTTAGGTCAGGGATAGGGAAATACCGTGGACTGGTGACTCATGGCAAGTAGAAATCTTGCCAGGGCATTATAAATCCTATTTTACCAGCCCCTCGGGCGGTTTTGTTTGTTTTATTATTTTGCCAAATGCTGCAGTAGTAATTCTAAAAGCAGGTTTAAACTGAACAGTTATTTACAAAGTTAGTGGCAAGTTCAATGGGCAAGTGAATTTTAGAAGTTGATAACACGCCAGAATAGGGAAAATCTTTTTAACTTCAACATCTCTGTCTTACAAAAAGCCATTCTTCTTTCAGTTCCATTTCTATAACTGCAGTAGTATCGGTACACTATATCTGATGCTGCCACAAGGTCACTGAATTTATAGTTGTATTTACCATCGATGAGTTCTATTCCAGCCCCCCTCCTTCTTCCCATTTAATATTAGACTCATTTTTAAAATGTTTTGTCTCAGCGCTTCACGGTGTATTTACTCGTTGATATTATTATGAGATGAATAAAGATTATTCCGCCAGTGATGGATGTTTCACAAAGCTTTCGTTTCACTGATAAACATGCATGCTGCCGTTCCACTGTTTAAACAGTCGTGTCAAGATGCCCATGTGGGCTAAGTACAAGAAAGCACCTTTGTGTTGGCCTACAAGGAATGGTAGGCAGCCGCAGAGGTCAAATGCCAAAGGTCACGACCAAGCAGGCCGGCTGGACGGCCGGACACGAAGCACACCTGACTCAACAAGCCTTCACGGGATCTGACCTTTGGCCAGCTACCTGTGCTGCGAGCACTGCGCCAAACCGCGCCACGTTTGATGAGGAACGCTTTTGATTTCCGCTGATTACCTTCGACGACGATGCCTCCAAGACTTCCTGGAGCCTGGAGCCTGTGCGGCGTGCGGTCAGCGTGGGGTCAGCGTGGGGTCAGAGCAGAGACTAAGCATGCTGCCACCAGTCCCACAGCGTGATGTAACCAGACGGTGCACAGGCAAAGTGTAACTTGACAAGGTCCCCATCGCGACAGGACACCCATCCTCACGCGAGTTTCGAACACGTCACAACTATGCATCGATTTGATTTTGCTGACGCGGCAGGCATAGCTGTCAACAAAGAAAATGCAGGGACTCGGCACGCACCACGAAGATCCACGCACTTGGCTTAATTTGTTGAAAGAAGTTTGCTGCCGCGTGTCGCGTGGCTGTGTGGTTTAGGCGTCAGGCGCGTTCTCGTCAAACTATCGTCAACACATCACAACCTTTCCTTAACTGTTCAACTCGATCCTTTCCTCACATACAGTTAAACGGTTAAAGCTGACATTTACCCCCTCCCTCCAGCACCCCACCACACCGGCCACCTTGACCCCAGTGCTTCGTCTTCGACCTTCTGCCACCTCCACAACTCCCTGAGCTTTCTTCGACCCTAGCAAGCACACGAGGAAATCCACCCTGACGCCAAACCCATCACCAGCTACACGTTGGCGTTTTCTCAACACCGTGTTTAGTGCTTGCCTCGCAATGCTGAGCGACTCCAGGTGTTTCACTCTGCTGGTAGGTTTGAAGGCACAGCTATGGCCGGGCCACCTGTAACATCCAGTAGTGCTCACTGTTGACGTGGTTACAATCGCTTCCCTTCCTACTTCTGGTTTTAGAAGCTCTTACAAAAACGGCAGTGCAGCCCCAAGGTCAGACATTTGGCATTAGTTTTGAACATGGCAGGGACTACCTGTACATGGTATACATACAGCAGACGACACCAGCAGATGCCGTTGAGGTGTAGATCTAATTATCCAACTTCCTTGTCCATTGCCATCAACTGGAGTTCTCGAAAACGTTTACTCAAAACGGAAGTGCGAGCGCATCTCGTGTAATTGGGAGTTCCAAGTCATACTGTGTGCTGACGCCGAGGAGAAAATGGGCGGGGTTCTATTAAAGTGTGGGTGGATAAGTGACGTGAGGCACAGGAAGGAGGACATGGAAAGGAGGAAGACAGATGGTTCTGCCAGAGTGCATGTGTCCGCCTGCATCCCTGACTCACTACAACGCGTGTGGGTGATGCAAGCACGTTTGAAATACATAATACAGAAACGGCAGCAAGAGCTGCATAGAGTACGCTGTTCACAGCCGCCTCTTTAACAACGAAAAGCCTTAACAACAAAATGCAGGCCCGTCACCACGCAAAATAGGAGTTACGACAGTCCCATCGCCAAACTGGGAAATTACCTAAGAGAGAGAGAAACAGTTTTGTCTCAGAAAACCCATCTGAAAATAACCCGTGTCTGAACACACCCCAAAACACCAACTTCGCACCGTTGCACGATATGCTTACCATTTCTTTCCTCAGAGTTTCCATAGCAATATCAATGGAGCTCTTTTTCCTTGGTCGGTTCTCGCAGCCGCTGTGGGGAGGGCAGTTGTTGGACCCGTCGCTGATGGTGGTGCCCCACCTTTCCCTCAAGGTGCGCGCGGACTGTAGCCGCGCCTGATAGAAGGCCCGGCAGGCGTTGGAAAGCTCAATGGGATCCGTCGTGCACAGGGGGTGCCAGTCGGAGCGGGGGTAATCCCTCCCTAGGGCTGCAGTCACTCTCTCCTCCATCACCAGTACGGCGGGTTTTTTCAGTCTATGCGTGGGAATAAAATACAGTTAGTTGCGAGAGCACAGGATAGAGGACAGGATAGAGCCAGTCAGATTAATTTCTCTTCGTTCTCTCCCCGTTCTTTCTCCTCATACTTTCCCCACACCCTACCCGATCACAGACACAATCAGCCCTGTGACAGTTGCTGCTCTGTTCCTTTGCCCTATATCGCATCGTACAAGCTTATCTGGCAATGATAATTAGAAATACTTTAATTTCGCTTAACAGAACCAACCCTTGAAGTGGGGGACGGAGTACATAAAAGAGAGACTTACACAACTCTGTTAGTAAAACTTCTCATAACCAAAACAGCAAAATCCACTGACCAGAAACTTCGGTCCTAAAGTATCTGTTATCCCGAGCCCCCGTATTTGAAAACTGCAAGAAAAGAAAACTCTGGGAACCACATTCCCTTTTTTAATCCCCACCTACCTGTCAGAATCTGCATCCCATCTCCAGGTGTGGCGGCGACTACTGTGCAACTCTGAAAACAGACATCAAAATCAGGGAGTTGAGCTCCGAGTCCTACAACATACCAACGCACCTCTACAAGGAAAAAAACTGTCATTTAATCCCGCGGGTAACTTATAATATAAGCTGCAAACGGCCAAACACTGTCTTCGTTATCTGCACGCGGTGTGGCCCATGCTAACGACACTTGGGGTCTTATGCATGAAATCCCAGGCTTCTGACAAACGCTTGAGATAAAAATATATATTAACATAGTTCTTCCGGGAAAGTGCTGGGCAACGCAACAGCCCCTGCTAACGCACAATGTCCCCGTTTCATATTGGAGGTTACTGCATGACCCCTAAACAGTAAGGGTCTGAGTGGACTACTCCGATATATCGTGTCTGATTTATGAAGATAAGAAGTTTACAAGGTAGTCCTCAATGCATTGACCAGACTTTCAACAGTCCACTGCTGTCCACAACTTTCGACTTTTTGTTGCTGGTCGCTAACATCCTTATTGTAAGAAATCAAAGCACAGATGACGCCACATGAGACAATCGACATGTCCCTGGCATTTTCTTGTTCCCGACTACGTTCCTAACCATGATGGTGACCGAATCAGGGCCGGCTTGCGTGAACGCTCGTATCTGCATTTCCAGTCATAAAAGTGATCGTAAGCCCCATTCGCCCTGTGTGTTTTACGTGCTCTCTTATGTGCAAACAGGAGATATGCATACGAACACTCACCCAAGCCATCCCATCACAACACAAATTTAAAATGGCGATCGAGGCCGTATCTGACGACAGTCTTGGGCCCACCAATTAAATCCTTCAGCGCGGCAGGCGAAAACAGTGAGGGCACAACGTCACGGTTTTTTTCCCCCCCTTTTGTATGTGACCTTATTCACGAGGTCTAGGCATTCGAAACCATCTTATCTTGTGTCACAACAGGCTGCACTTCAGCTGCTTGCGTGACCTGACCCCTTTGCTTGTCAGTTGACTGTTTACATTTACTGAGTTACACCAACCCACTGACAGTGACACTACGACAGAGGGGAACTGTGGGAGTTTCAGTGCCTGCCCTTAAAACGCGCACACCTTTTCTTAATTTGATCCGTGAAGGTCAGTCTCTGCGTCTCGGAATTGCGGACACCTACCTGAACACTGCCACCCGACCAACGTGAATACTTAATTAGGTCTGTTTGTCACGCCGTAGGTTTAAGTCTTTGCAGCCTGTTTTGTTGTTGGCGGGCTTGACGGGAAAGCCTGAAGAACTAAGTGCAGCTCAGGAAGGGGGAAAGCTTCCTAGAGGGGTGTCCGGCGTAAATCTTGCGCTTTACGATCGCTACAGACACATAACAGAGGTCAGGGGCGGATCACGGTTCTCGTGGGGGTGAGGGCCGTAGGGGGGGGGGGGCAAGAAAACGACAAAAGTCAGTATATCATACACCTGAGCGGCAGTAAGAAATGGTCGAATGTAACTTGGCAATTTCTAACTGCCGGCATAAAGCCATATAGGTCCGTGATAATATAAAGTCCACCCCTCTCTCTCTCCTGGGGGGTGCATGCCTCCCCCTGCCCTCACCCCTAATCCGCCCCTGTAGGTCAAGGGCGGAGCGAAGTTTTCATTTCCCTTAACTTTGTATTTCGATGAAGTCGAGACCGAAACAAGCTGCACAACTCTTTGTTTAGACGAAACACATTTCTGCGCAGTAGACTTACGTTCCGGTGCGTCAGACAACTAATAAAATATACATTAATCATGCTGCGGTTCACAGGATTGTAAACCATACCTGTTGCACGACAGACCTGCAGTAGGCATTCCTTTGTAGCCGGGCAGGCTATTGCAGTGCAAGGACTGTATCAAAAGGTGCAGGCCTTGTCCCCTCACGTGGGACTAGCCGTGTAAATAAATAAAAGGCCTATTTCCCCGTGTCAGATGTTTGACGCACGATGATTCACCTAATTACTCACCTTCTCTCGAACCCGTAGCTCTCTAAAGCTCCAGGCGTTTAGTTTGGCCCGCAGGCGCTGACGCAAGCTTAGCAGACGACATAAAAACAGAACAATAAATGTTCAACGGACTCGCAGTCTTTGGTGAGATCAGACTTTAAACATTCTCTAGCTGCCGAGGGGTTTTTTAAACCCCGCAGCACGATATAACCAGAGAAGTGTATATGTACTGAACAAGGTCACAAGAACAAAGCGATTATTTTTAAGTTCACCAAAGTAGCAGAAAGATTGACTTACATTCCACAAAGTAGGGTCAGCTGCTGAATTTCGACTGTTCTGTTTCCATGTCGACAAGGGCAGAAAGTAAGGCCTGTGTCCAATAAAATGGTCGGTGAGAGAGAACACGCTCGCGCACTGCTCGTGCACTCGAGGGGCAGTCAAGTTTCCAGCTGTCGTCTGCAGATTTAAAAAGTTCCGTGTGCCAGCTCCGTAGCAGGCAGTTGTTTCGTCTGCGAGCAGGAAGTGCGAACGTTGCACGCGCACACGCACACACGGGGAAGACGTTAGCGAGGACGGCAAGATTGCATAAAAAGTGTCCGTTCGGGCCTCCTCGCCCCGGAGAGTGGAGTGAGTCACGCGGTGTGCGCGCGGCGAACCACACAAAAGTGATTTCCGAGGACGAGCGGGGATTGCCACTAACTAGCGTAAACTTTTGTAGGTCTAGGCCCAGCGCTGAGGGGAAGGGCTGGCAAGTTAGGTCCCCACGAGGCTCTGTGAAACGCAGCGAGAGGACCCTGCTCGCTGGGGCGGCAGATGGGGGTTGCCCTGGTTTTACTCCTGCAGTTTAGCCAAGAGCTAGACTGCTTTGGGGGGAAAAGGTCGAGGGGGGTGGGAGGGGTCAGACAATGAAACGATTTCAACTTGGATCGGGCACATGATACAGGATTCACCTCACTACTTAGCGAAGTCTTGCGATACCAGTTGCGGAACAAAAGAGTGCGTATGCTTTGGAGGACAAATTTTTCTTCCGCAATTTTATCCTGCCGATATTTTCGTCATGACTATAATGAGACTAACACACTGCTGCTTCATATGGTGGGAGCAGGGGCCGAAGTGAAGCAGCAGGAAATAGGATTTTTAAAATTAAACAGTGGACTCTGACCTTTATGCACTCGCTGGCGCATTTATTTATTTGCTCGCCCATGTCATATATGGCCTCAGATTACGCGTCTGACAATTACTGTAAATATTTTGTATGCCTCCGCTTACCTATAGTCACATATGGTATGCAGCTCACACCGTGCGTGTTCGTGTACGCATTGTTTACTATATGCACACCAAATAGTGTATACTGATTCATAATCCTGCGATCGACAGCATGGCCAGCCGGACTCATCTCATTAATTAAATCAGCTCTATAGTGGTGATTATAGCCAGTCGTGATACGTTTATAGTATGTATGGAATGGCTAGACGGGCACACTCAATGATTCATATTATCTGCCGCCACTAGCTGGTTGCATGTGTCTGTGACCTCATCTGTCGTTCATAAGGAGCAAGTGCAAGCTGCACGTGAGAGGTGCAGCGGGCCGACAGTTTCAAACCATCTGCCGCCAACGCGTCTTGTGGTCCCACGAAGACGTCTGAACTTTTGTGAAAGAGTTTGATTATGTGGTGACCGGTGTGTGTGTGAGTGCAACCGTGTGTTGAGTCCTCGCTTTTGTGCCGGTGAATGTTGACACTGTCCGAGATTAATTAATAACGCCCCTTTTAAATTCTTTCTTCCCTCGGTCCACCCATTCATACATCCATTGATCATCCCTCTTCTTTTCAAACATTTCTTCGTGCATGTCTGGGCACAGGCATGCACGTGTACATGTATGTTTTTGTGTACTCTTGTTTGTGCCTGGGTGCTTGTTTTCTGGTGTACGCGTCTGTCTGCGTGTCTGTCTGTCTGTATGTAAATGTGGGCGCACATGATTAGATTGCCCCCAGTCATGCAGCAATTGAAAGCTCAAGATGAAAACTTCAGCCCCACCTTTGATTTTGTCATTGTTGTTTGAAACCGTGAGACCCAGCTAGGCCTGTAATTGCGACGTGACAGCTGATCACTCATATTTTAATGTTCAGGAGCGTTAGGCAATCGGCTCACTCATTAGTTTTCATCTGCATTTAACAGGCAAACAATAATATCCCCACATTATCTTTGCGTGCCTGTCTGCCACACACATCTGATCAGGGGTGCTGACTCTAGAAGAAAGGGGCAAGGTGTTGCTCTGATAGGCTGGCCAGGTGTGGGTTAGGGACAGAGGAAGATTACGCATCAGGAGGAAGCTGCTGTATCAACCACCAGGGGCTTTGATGTAGCTGAGAGGTGTAACCAACCAGGAAAGGGAGGGGTAGTTATGTCCAATCTAGATGTCCACTTAGGGACGTGTCCTTGTAGTTGACACGGGGTGGGGCTTCTGCTGTCTCTGGCCTGATTGGTTGAATATGTAATTATCTTGATGGCCACGTGTATGTGAATGAAAGAATCTATGGACGAAAGTTAGAATAAAAGGACTGGTTTAGACAGTCAAACCACCTTCAAAATGGGGGCCTGGTTAGCTCAGTTGGTAGAGCTGCGGACTAGCAGATGGAAGGTTGCTGGTTCAAGGATTATTTCCTAGAGTTAAACATTGTGCAAACTCCATTCGGCCATTTCCCCGCACATTAAACTGCCTGTCCGCACTGGCCATCTTACTGCAGCTATCAGTCTGGTGGTTCTTTCAGTGCATAGTTTATTAATAGGACCCCATCCCCCATAGTGTGAAATCACCGCGAGGTGGAAACACTGTCCCTCTAAATAACCACCAGTCAAACCATCTTCCGCCCAAATCTCCTGTGAGAGGACGTCTCCCGCCCAAATCTACAGTGAGGGCATTGTTAGCCTGAACTCCTGTGAAGAATAGCTGCTGTGAGGAGACGTGTGTCTTGTGGTACAAGTCTGCTGAAGGCTGAAGGATTCAGCTGCAGAATTGAGGTGTCTCGTTCTACTGGACGTGAGTGTGACGTGGCGGGCCGTACCTTATCTTATTGGACTCGACTTCTCAGAATTAGTGGACAAACTTTTATGGTGATCTCGTAAATGTAGATTTAATTGAGCAATCGTCACCAAAACCTTTACTGCAACAGGTCAATGGTTTCTACACCAGAGGGTGACGACCCTATGAAATAATGTGAATAACTAGAGAAATCTACCGAGGGAAAAGATTCTCATACTCTGACACGTTCGCTCAGTCTCACGCAGGCAAAACACTACTAGCTCAAGAGCCCCCACCCTCTTAAAACACACAACTGTAGCGAACTGTTATTCAACATATATTTCAGACACTAACTGGCTCGACAACATCAAATATATCTACAAATTATTTACAAAGAATCACCGTGCTCGTGTCTAGGGTAAGACTCTGCCTGATTACGTCATACCACGTGGTATCAGACTAAGAAGATAATCAAACTCCTGAGGGGGAATCAAACTGCAAACGGCCTGTGATCCCGCTCAATACACAAATACAGTAAGTGACCTACAACAGAGCTCCTACTCTTGTCACTACTGAAACCACTACTTCTGCGATACACAACTCTGAAGCTATACAAACTGAATCAATAAGTGAACAACGACAGAGCACCTATTCTTGTCACTACTGATACAACCACTTCTGCGATACACGACTGTAAAGCTATCAATAAGTGACCAACAGCAGAGCACCTACTCTTGTCACTATTGAAACCACTGCTTTACTGCAATACACCGATACACTAAGTGACCGACAACAGAGCACCTACTCTGGTCACTAACAAAACTCCTGCGTTACTGCAATACACAGCTCTAAAGCTATTCAACGACCAACTATGAAGCTAAGACACTTCCACGAACCGCACTTCACTCTATACCCTCTTTTGGCTTTATTGCCCGGCCACTAGCTTATGACGTCTCCTGTCTCCGGCAGGATAAAACCATCTATCTTATCAACCCGAGTCCCCGACTCTAAGATAATCTATGGCAAGAGCAGTCCTACAAGGCACCACAACAGTCACTTACTACTTGTCTAGTAGTCGGCAGAATACACCCCGGGTACCTGCGTGAAATGCTGGAGTCCTTTGCTCTTTTCACGTCTCTGGCAAATATGGCGAGGGCAGAGGTCAGTGGGTTTACACGTGTCCGCTTCTCTTGGTCTTGCTACGTTAACACTCTCTCCATCCCAGTGTCTCTCCCTGTGTGTATCCCCTGTGTGTCCTAATCGCGTTTTTGCCTCCTTAAGTAGCAGGCGTTATGACGCATTAACCTTGAGTAAACCGGTTCTGGTCAGACTAGGTGGAGCAGGGCAGCTGTCATGACCAATGGCGTTTCACTCACATACCTTAGGTGTGAAGAGAAGGGGAGGAGCTAGCTGGCTAAGCTAAGAGTGACAAGCGATATCCTAGGAGTGACATGTGACAGTGAGGCAGTCCAGAATCAAGTGCATGTGGCTTGAGCAGACCGGCTGCATTGCGCAAGGGACTCTGCGAGGGTGTTGGACCCTTCCAACCAGGCTTGGTGCACCAGAAACGCACGGCGTGCACATTCGTCACGCGCAACGCCCCTGGCTGCGCTGGCATTGTTATCGCCCAGAGATTAGTTTACATTGTTAGGACGTGAAGGAGAGGGAGAGGAGACTAGACGGACATGTCACGTGCTTTAGGCCCATCCAGCACCGCGTCGCGTAGCCTGGAAGCAAGAAAGGCTCTCTCCGCGCACACAAAATCTCGCGGCTAGAACATATCCCGGGAAAATATCTCCAGGAAAAAAAATTTTCTTCTGACGGCACGAGAGTGCGCCAGAAAACACTACCGTGTCAGCACGCGGAAAAGATAGTTCTGGAGTGAGGCAATTTAGCACGTGTCAGGTAACGCTAGTAATTCCTTTGTCGTCAGACAGGGCCTTGCAATTAGAGCGCTGGGCGGAGATGCTGCGAAAGGATGACCCGTCCAAGATGCCAATCCATCTTCGCCGACAAAGAATCTGACCCCCAGCAGGTCTATCTGAATCACGTGCCCTCTTCTACCTACACGCCCATGTACAGCTCGTTAAGTGAGGTTACATGGGGCCAGCGGGAGTCCGAAAACATCTAAGGAGCAGAACAGACGATGGGTTATCGAGAACACTCAGGAAGATTGCTTTAATCAGCGGTTTAATTTAAGAAGGCCTTGGCGAATTTTTTTAAAATTTTTGTGGATCGCGCAGCTTTCAAGAGCCCTGTGATAGGGGAGTGGAAAACGACCTTTTGACCTCTCCATTCTAGGTGTCAGACAAGGCTTGGAGTGCGTTCCTCGATCGTGCGTCACTCGCAGCCAGTGGGAATCGAAACCAAGGTATTAATCCGAGCCTTATCCGAGCAAGACTCACTGTGACGAGACAGTGTACTTACTCACCAAAGACTTAATTCTTTTGAAGGGCACATATGATCACCACAAGAAGCAGACTTAGTACATTACTTTCGCTTTCATATTACTGAACTGAAGTTTAGCAGAGGAATTTATCTAGATTTTCTAGGGGGTGTGCTATCTAGGTCTATAATTTTTCTTTATCTCCTCCTCCTTTCTCTATTTTTTTTCTCTCTCTCTGTCTCTCCTCTTCCTTCTTCTCTATTTTCTGCTCTCTTAGATAAGTGTACTTTACTAGCTATCTTGTTCCCAGCAGCTATAACAAGCATCATATATACTTGCTTTCGGTTTTAACAGGATTTCAAATATATTCTTTGCCATTATATATTTGAATCCAATAAACACTACTTAAGCCAGACCGTTCTGTTTTTCATCACGAGGACCCAAGTGAAGACAGATTATTTTGTTGACTACTTGTATCTGTCAAATCTGTTGTTGTGTGAATTTTTTTAAGTGTATGGACTTCTCACAAATCTGGCTTGGAAACAACTACGTCGTAAGAAGTGTTCTATATCTCACTCGAGACGAGACCCACCTGTTCGTCGGTCCACCCGCAAGTACCGGTCTACCTACAGGTAGTAGGTAGGCAGATGACTTTAGAAGGACGCTGCTTCCACCTCGTAGCGATTTTCTGGTAAAGGATTCCGTTTTGAACATATTTTCATTACAAAAAATGTATGTACTGCCATGAATTGAAGTCGATGAATGCGCAGGCACGGACAACTCTACTTCGAATTACTGAAATGAACCACTGAATTAGACATTTTACAAAATCCAGAGATAATTCAACTTTATAGCTTTTGCATTTGCATTGCGAAAACGTTTCCATTTCTCTTTCCACGCAAAGAGGTATGCAATGCAATTTATTGTTTCAACTTTCAACGCTAGCAGACGAGTCAATCATGGGCGCGAACTGGCCAATCAGGAGGCTCGAACAACTGGTAAAATGTTCATACAAACTAGTGCAGTACGTTCCTCCACTGAGGGCCTGTGCAATGTCGAGTGGGCCACATGCGAGGTGTCGAGTGGACCACCGACAAGGCCACTCACCGAGAAAATGCCGAAGGCGGGACATGAAGTGGGCCACTTGTAACGGGTGGTCCAGAATATTACGGTTCGTCAGCGAGTGGACTGTAGCCGTGTTCTTTATGTCTTTCTTCTCCCATCCTCCTAACCCGGGAGGGGGGGTTCACACACGGCGTGTTGCACATGACTGTGAAAACAGAGATGCTAAAGGGTCTGTTGTACCCATGCGGCGATAGAGGGTAGCTAAAATGGTTGTGATAAGGGTGGATTTTTACAAATGGGAATCTATGTAATGTGTTCATCACACAGAGTGAGATTACAGATATACTACTTTTGCAAACAGGCAATGTATTTTATCAATTGTCTGCTTCTTGGGTTACAAAGGATAACTGTGAAGGAACCGCAACAAACCTAGGTACATCTTGTCAGCGGACAGGTCGGTGTAAACAATCGACCGTGCAGGATTGGTTGGCTGTCAGATCATGACCGACAAAGATGTGGGAGAGCTGCCTTACAAAAGTCACTTCCGGTCAGTTTGGACAGGATGGTGTAAACAGCAGCCACCTTGTTCATGCCTGCACGGTAGGATTATAAGGTGACGACCAGAGCGTCCAGAAATATAAAATTGTTCGTCCGTTCATCCGTCTGTGTGTTATTGTACTGAGGGGTGTCCGGGTGTCTGTTTGACCACGGATCTATAAATATTTATAGATCCGTGGTTTGACAAAGGCAGATGGACATGGCGGTCGGAAACTATATGCCGGACGGAAGGCTCGTGTCTTTGTCCACGCAGTATTATGTGACAGTCTGTCGCGATCAGTCATCTGCCGCGGTGTTCAGATCGATTGCATGTAACCGTATTTGAGATCTTGCAGTGCAAACCAGAGACAGTCGTGGAACAATGCCCAGTCCCGCTGACAGCAGCTTGCCGCAGCAGCAGCGCTACAAGGAAGGAAACTTTTAGCAACGCTTGCGAAAGGTTAGTGCCGCACATCCTTCGCAGCGCTAACACCTCATCTGCCTGTAAGCGACGGGGATAAGCAGTGGTAGAGCAGAGGCGCATGGACCTGTTCACAGTTTCATTTCTTTTCTTTTTTTATTTCCACCTTATATTTTGGACACCAGAAACTGAATAGCATTTCAGCCAGAGGAGATAGACGCCAGTGCGAGAAAGATTGTAAGATCCTCTAGCTAGCACAGCAGGCTTCAGAATTCTGTTATCAAAACTATCAGAATGCAGGAAGGTTCTTAGATCTTCTACGCTACAAGATGGTTTTTAACTTCTCCTTGTACGATTTATGCGGAGATGGTGCATCTCAGAATGTGTCATATAACAGCTATCTCTCTTTTCAAGGAAATCGCAGGTTGCACATTACAAGCAGCATAAATTAGCAGTAGCATAAATGATAATCTTAGGGGAAGGTTTTGAAATGCTTTTGTGTGAATACGGGACTGGAATATTTTATCTGATGGGCGATCGGAATGCAAGCCAGTGAGGAAGAGAAAAAATATGATAAGAAATAGAAAAGCAAAAGATAGAAGGTAAAATAAAGAAGGAATACACGTTTAGAATGGAATATGTTTTAGAAAAATAGCTAAACGTAACTGGGAGTTTTCCTCACTGTTTTAGTGTGCCTTCTTGTTCTCGAAAATAACCAGCAATGTAGGTTTGAGCACTCCGAAACTCGCGGTTACTAGGGCTTGACGAAAGGGAGATAACAATAAATAATTGCTTTGCTTATAAGGATCACGATTGGCTTCCCTTACCAATCTGATATAGGCTCTTACGATCGCAATTCTTCAAACCAATGGAAACAGAGAGCTAAATCGTAAAATTTGGTGCCGGGTCCTCAAGAACCATCCCTTTCCCATCACAAAAAAGAACGAACATGAAAGAAATACTAAATACACAACAGAAAGTAAGGATCACGGATCCTAACAAAGATTTTAGACAGAAAGTGTCCGTAAATGTAACAAGGTGTAGTTGTTGGCTGCCCTTATCGAAAACTGGCACCCCAGTGTAGGAAAACCAGAATTTGCACTGGAATCTCCCTTCAGCCTGCCCCCACCTCCCCACCCGCCCGCTCACTCTCTCAGTCACTCACTTTCGCACGCACACGCATGTGGATACAGAAACATTCAGGCGGACAACATTACTCAAATTAGAATCGTTTATTAAATATTATTGGGTTTTCTCTTAATATACAGCAGATACAGTAGTCTAATAATTTATTGTAAATATTTAATATCACGTTCATTGTTCCATAAGTTCCTTGTCAGTGCATGATGACTGACTCAAGTATTCACAAAATATCGTACCTGAAACGTTGTAATATCAATATCTCGTCTATTTGCGCTTCCCAATGGCAGCCCACCAGAAGATCGCGCATAATTCAGTGAACCGCAAAAAAGTTCGAACCCCACGAAAATTAAAAAGAAATGTGAAAAATGACAGTAAGAGCCCGTCTTTCTGAATATTTTCTCGCGTTGCAAATGTAGCAAGTCTTTGTAGTTGTATAGGCTTACGATTTGTATAAGCGAAACCTTTTTACAGAATTATTTTCTTTTAATCAGTTAAAATATATTAATAATGACGATGGCACGCTCCCACTCCCCTTATTCGTGAAGTGCGGCATGAAATGATGTAATCGACACCTTCCAACTCTGTAGGCAAGTGACTTGAGGTTGAAACAAAATATCCTTTCAGCCATGAGAGAAGGTGACAGAGACTGGTTGTGCTTGTAGCTAACACACGGTTTTCCTTGTTTTACAGCCATGTCTGAAAAGTACAAACCTACTCTTAGCCATGCAAGAACTTTATTCCTTTCCTTAAGTGAACCACATATCTAAAAGTATTTTGTTGCTTATTTTTATAGGTCAAGAATTAAGCCTGTCATTTATTGCTTAAATCTTAATTAAAAAATAGCGATCGGTGTATAATTTTGTTTGCTAGCTCGCTCGCTAGTTGGTTGGTTAGCTGGTTGGCTGGTTGGCTGGCTAGTTAGTTAGTTAGTTAGTTAGTTAGTTAGTCAGTTAGTTAGTTAGTTAGTTAGTTAGGTTAGAAACTAAATCAGACGTTCATTAAAACTTGGTCCAAACAATTTCATCAGACGAAAGCAATAAAAGCATTTTATTCACAAGCAGCTGGAGTTAAATGTCACGGTTTTAGTGAGAAACGCTGACAAACAAATGTTCTTGCTGCTGTTTTCCGCTCTACCCAATGACAGTTACCCTTTCATCGGGCCCTTCCACTGTGTACTGTATTTCTTTCTTGGCCAAGCGTCCCTTTGTCTCAGGCTGAAGGAAAAAGAAAAACACCAGAAAGAACGTCGACGTCGCCACGAACAGAAGAATAGACAAGGGTCCTTTCCACTCCTGCAACATGGGAAAATACACATTCACTTAAATGTTTTCTAACACTCCTGAAGGTCCTTTCCACTCCTGCAACATGGAAAGGGACACATGTACGTACAGGCTAATTAATCTTTTCAGTAAACTTTCCCTGGGTTTTGGATTTCCAGGAAGCGTCGACACTTAAAATTGGCCGAGGGCCACGTGAGTTTGCAATAAAGGCTTACTGTGAAAATGCCTGAAAGTCGAAAGCACAAGATCGTGTGCCTTTCAGTGAAATTGATAACAGCTTCAGACAGTGAAAACACGCTAATCTAACCCACGGCACGTAGACATATGTGCGATCCAAAAACCCCCACACAAATTACCCGCAAGCACGCGCGTCAACAGCCACAATGAAAGTGCTATCCGCAGATTGTCACCTGCAATGGAGGAAATGCGTAGGTCATGGTGAAGGACGATAAGTTCATAATCATGATCCCCAGAGAAGAGGCGGCCCCTATTGCCTCCCCTTCAAACAGTTCTGGCAGCAGGATGAAGGGTAGGGGAGCTGAAACAGCACACAGCGCCACCCAAAACACAGACTGTTACACAAGAAACATCAATAAAAGATCTCATACAAGCACAAATGTATGCAACAAGCTTCCGAAACACAGGGCTTTAGTTGTAAATCTGCAGATCAGGTAGTCATGTCTCTGTTATGAAAAACACGCCTTTTTGTATACAAGGAGACAGCATGACTAAATGCATGCGGTGGTTTGCGACCATGAGATAGTTGTTGATAGACGGTGTCACGAGATGGACATAAGGGTTAAACAGAGGCTAACTGGACTGTGCAAATTAGGTAAAGCGGCTGACGTGTGTTCACTAAGCCGAAGCCATGGGTGAACATGGCTTAGGACTTTACTTGGCTGAAAGAGGGTGTGGAAGTTACACGTGCTACCCCTCCCTTGACTATAAGGCACAGGGGCCGTTGAGCAAGATCAAGACAAGCTGTAGGCATGTAATCGATAATAATCAAGTAAAGCGGGAAAAACGACTAGCGTAGGAATTTAGAGAAGTAGTGGGAAATACAATAGAGACTGAGAGAGAAGTAGTGGGAAATACAATAGAGACTGAGTGAGAAGTAGTGGGAAATACAA
>SMGT01013942.1:79782-90564 GCA_004794575.1 Lanistes nyassanus | reverse complement strand
AAAAGGTGAGGGTCTGCACTAGGCGTATGTATTTCGTAATTCTTCCCTAGAATTTCAGCACACCCCACAAAACGTTACACCGACCCAGGCTGAACAAAGCCTGAAACCTCTCGCATGCTTTCTGTTACTCTTCTAAAGAGAAGGGAACTTTACCAGGGTTGGTTTCCGACGAAAACAGTGGTCATATCCTCGAATTGTGATCGCATATGCTATCATATGTCCAAGTAAGTTGCTGCATTGCGATTAAGTGCGGTAAATAAATAGTATGCACTTAGAATAACTCTTTAAAGTCTCCAGTCATGGTCTGAAGTTACCAAAAGATGTTAAAAGGCTTTAGTTATATATTTAGCAGTCAGAATAAAACTTTATAGTCTGCAATCAGAATAGTGCGTTAAAGTTTCCAGTCAAAATGGAACGTTAAAAATTACATTCAAAATAAAACATTTTATAGTCTGCAGTCAGAAGAAGGCAAAGTTTGGAGTCAAAATGGAACGTTATTGATTACATTCAGAATAAACTCTAGTCTGCAGTCAGAATAAGACGTCAGAGCACGTGCCTTGAAGACGAGCGCCAGGGTCAGCACGATCTCAGACACCAACATCCCCGACAGGCCGCAAAACATCATCCACCGTCTCTTCAAGCGCGGGACGACGAAGAGGAGGAGGATAGAGACAGCGATGCCAACCATAACGAAGGCTGGAGTCAGGTACCTCGCCATGCGCGAACTCACTCCGGCCGACTCGAGTACACTCACTGAGTAATAGGCCACCTGTAACACACACACTGAGTAATAGGCCACCTGTAACATACTCACTTGGAAAAAGGCCACATGTAACACACTCACTGAGTAATAGGCCACCTGTAAAACGCTCACTTGGAAAAAGGCCACCTGTAACACACTCACTGAGTAAAAGGCCACCTGTAACACACTCACTGAGTAATAGGCCACCTGTAACACACTCACTTGGAAAAACTCCACGTGTAACACACTCATTGAGTAAAAGGCTACCTGTAACACGCTCATTGAGTAAAAGGTCACCTGTAACACACTCACTGAGTAATAGGCCCCATGTAACACACTCACTGAGTAATAGGCCACCTGTAACACTCACTGAGTAAAAGGACAACTGTAACACATTCACTAAGTAAAAGACCACCTGTAACACCATCACTGAGCAAAAGGACAACTGTAACACATTCACTTAGTAATAGGCCACCTGTAACACATTCAATAAATAGGCCACCTGTAACACCCCCACTGAGTAAAAGCCACCTGTAAAACCCACTGAGTAAAAACCATCCGTGACATGCACTGAGTAAAAGGCCACCTGTAACACCCCCACTGAGTAAAAGCCACCTGTAAAACCCACTGAGTAAAAACCATCCGTGACATGCACTGAGTAAAAGGCCACCTGTAACATACTGAGTACAAAACCCCGCAACACAATCATAAAGTATACGTCAACTGTTACACACTTAGTTGAACTCCACCTGTAACACGACACACATTTTGTAGAGTGACAACTGTCACACACTCAGTTCAATCCCACATGTAAAAACTCACTGAGTAAAACGCCACTTATAACACACTCGCTGAGTAGAGAACATCCACTGTTATACACTCAGTAGAACCTCACCTATAAAACAGTCCCTGAGAAGAACGCCCACTGCTATACACTCACTGAGTAGAACGCCAACTGCTGTACACTCACTGAGTGGAACGCCTACTGCTATATACTCACTGAGTAGAACGCCCACTGCTATATACTCACTGAGTAGAATGCCCACTGCTATATACTCACTGAGTAGAACGCCCACTGCTATACACTACTTAGTCGAACTCCCACTGCTATAAACTCACTAGGTAGAACGCCCACTACCCTACACTTACTGACTACAACGCCCACTGCTATACACTCACGGAGTAGAATGCCCACTGCTAAATGCTCACTAAGTAGAACGCCCGCTGCTATATACTCAATGAGTAGAATGCCACTGCTATATACTCACTGAGTAGAACGCCCACTGCTATACACTTACCGAGTAGAATGCCACTGCTATACACTCACTGAGTAGAACGCCAGTGCTATATACTCACTGAGTAGAATGCCCACTGCTATATACTCACTGAGTAGAACGACCACTGTTGTACAGTCAGTGAGTACAGTGAAACCTGTCTCTACGAGTCAAATTTCTTACGCAGTAGAACTATGATTGTTTTGCGTCCTCTGTGCGTTTTGTCCTGCTCTGAATGCCCCCTGAGGGAGGGAGAATAAAATACTTGACTTGAAAAAGTAGAACGCTGCCTTGTTACACACTCACCGAGTAGAACGCCAAATGTTACAAATGTACTGAATAAAACGCCACCTGTTACACGCTCACCAAGCAAAACCCCGCCTGTAACAAGCACACATTGAATAAACCCCCTCGGGACCACGCGGAATGCACGTACCATCTAGCTATACCACGCCACCAGCAGTGATTACCTAGAATAATCACTAGAACATCGAACACACACAGAGTAGAAGGCCAATAGAACATGCCAAACCTGGATACACGCCGGGACATTTCCTGCAAAACATATAATGATGCGCAGCGACGTGTCGCGATATACAATCCTGGTGCATGCGGTGATTGATAATTACTTGTGCTCTAGAATACTGAAAATAATTAAGAGACTGGCTGACATCGAGAAGTAACTCACAATGACGATGCCAGTGAAAAAGCCACTAAGAAAAGCACTGCTCATGACCAGAAGGGCTCTCCGATGGGATCTCGTCTTCAGTAGCTGGATCACAGTCATCTGGAAGAAAGCCACAGATGTCTGAACAGACAGCCACTGTCAACTGAACAGGCAGCCACAGTCATCTGAACAGGCAGTCATAAGTATTCTGAACAGGCGGTCACAATCAAATATCACCTACATACCAACATGTTGTCTTGAGTATTCGTAACGCGCTCACCTATACATCATCTTTCCCCCCACCCACCCCCAAAAATATTCGTGAATGCGAATGTAGAATATTTGCATATGTCCATGACATCAGCATGCTTCCTTTTCCAGAAAAGGCTTTCGGTTACCTCGCGACCTTGGTCACTAGTTCGCCACATTATATAAGATGCGCATTTGTCCACGTTGGGTCGTTCCGACCCTTTGATTAGTATTGCTGGCTCTTAAAGGTGTCGGATATCTTTATCCAGAGTAAGTTAGACCAGAGACTTCAAAGCAATAAGTTTTACCTGTGTTTTTTTACTTGCCCCGGTTGCCATCGTTTTCATTTCCGACTGTACCACTTGCTCGTTGGCATTCCCTCGCAGTTTCTGTAAGGCTGTCACCGGAAATGGTGTGGTTACGGCATTACGTGGATGTTACTTTGTCTTTGAGGCTTCCTTAATACTTAATTGTAATAGGAACTGCCAGTGACACAAATGCCCATGACACCTGTCACCATGAGATAGGAAAATAACTGTTTACTTACTGGGCGACGCTTTTTTTCTTGAGTGAAGAAACATTTAGACATATCTTTGAAGATTTAAGAAATCTGTCTTTTATTTTTTGTAAGCCAGTAACAAAGATATACGATTACGTAGAGAAATAGTCGGCTTCTGAGTACGTCACGTGGCGACTCACCTCTGATAGCCTTGTTCTCGTCCTTTTTGGCAAAGAGAAATAAAGGACTTTCCACTACGAAGAGCAGCATAATGAGTTGGAGAGCACCCACCACTCCATGTGCACCTGACGACATACAACATACAACATACGTATGCGTAGGCAAACAGCTGGACAACCAAGTAGTCAGAGCGCCACTTATACAAAGAGGTGTAGATACAAAGGGCTGGCGGGGAGGGGAGCTTCGAGCGGACTACAGATCAAAGTTCCTGGTTTAGATTCTCTGTCTCAAACCAGCACCCTTCCAGATTTATACACGCTCAGTGGATCGCTAAAGACATTTATCAGGCCAGGATGAAATTCGTTGTCAGCATCTTTCATGACTTGCTTTGCTCCGCAGAGTTACTTCCCTTGCCCATGGGGCGGCGCTATGTCGATGAGATACGAAGCGATCACTGGTAGCCCGGTGATTCTGAAAATCATATGAGCTTGCCCTAATCTACACGCGTGTGATCAACTATATCGTAAAATCCTGTATCGCGGGCATGTGTGCAACCTGGGGCCGTGATCACATCAACCCACTAGGTGAGAATGTCTTCCTGCTAGCCTCAATATATACTTGCATAAAAAGGATAAAAAAGTTATCATCTTTATAAAACCTAAAGCGATTTCACTGTAAAAGTAATTTTCAAATAAATAGCAAGTGTGACGACCTTTTAACAAGTGGAACTAAATCATTGGCTAAGGGAATAAATAAATGTGTTTAAGCCGACAAAGCTTACAGAGTAATGCAAAGCGTATGCACTCACCCGCACGAGCGCTAACAACGAAACGCGCACAGACACACGCAGGCCCACAAGCGGACATATACACAGGCGCACAAGCAGAGCCTCCGTCCGCCATCATGTGGTTAATAGAGCTACAGGAATACAGACCCAGGCCTGGCTTGCATGAGCGTTCTTATCCCCTGTTCATACGCAACGGTGGACGTAAAATACACAGGGCCATTGGCCTTACGACTGCTCTTACAACCGGAGAAGCAACTTCGAACTGCGCATTACTGCTGTCATGTCATTAGTGAATGTCATGCCATGTCATTAGCTGTCAGTGACAGCTGTCATTAGTATCTCACTAACGCTTATGTCACACGGTTCGAACGAAAACTGAAGTTTAACAAATCCTAATCACAGCAGTCCACGACAAAGATTTGGTGCGATTTCAGTCAAAGGACTAGCCTGCCACTCATTTGCGATCGTAGTAACTGACTCGAAAACATGTGTCTGGATGGAAAATAAGTAGATCTAATCCTTAGAAACAGTGCTAGATATCTTGGTTTTTATTGTTATTATTGTTGTTGCTGCTGTTGCCGGATGTGTGACTAGCTTTTTTATTATTATTTTAATCGTTCTGTTCATTCAGTTTAGTCGAACCGTGTGAGGGTGACATAAGGTTCACCTGTTATAGCAGGCCACAGCTGATGAGTTGCAAGGATCTCGGCAAAGCTGAGGATTCCGATAGCGAGGACACCGAACATGACGCAAAGCATGTTGCCCACCATGACAGGCCCCACCAGGTGGTGTGGCAGCACTTCAGCCATATAAAATGGTGGCAAACTTGATGCGAAACCTGGTGTTTTTTTAAACAAAAACATCAAATGTGAAAGTACTTATAGTGTGTGCATATGGCCGGGACCTCAAAGTACTGTCACCTTCTCATTGCCGTCCATTATTAAAATTCTGGACAGTAAATAATAATCTGCCAGTCAACAAACTCAGACAACAAGTGATCCTTAGACACGAAGGACTATACAGTCTGTGCGACAGGAAGGACGCGGGGGATAAATTTCACTATATTTTCGTGTGCGGTAAGTTTGCACTGTCACCTAGTTGTTCAAGACGCCCTAGTGCCTACAAACATCAAAAGCTGTTCTCTACGATAAAAACAAAAGTATATTGACAAAATTAGCAAACTTTGTTAAAATATTTCTCAGTAGAGTGTTTTAAAGCAAATACCCATGGGTGTAGTGTATGTATGCGCATGTCTTCTTAGTATGTCTAGTGTGTGTGCACGCGAGGGAGGGACACAGATATGGAGAAGGTACACGTGGGTACGTATTTGATTGAATGTTTATACCTGAGTGCGTGCGTGTTCTAGATCGTTATTACTTTGTAAAGTAATTTTTTTCTCTGTGTGAAACTTTCCGTGTAGTCGTACGCCGGGTGAACTACGATTGTCATGTGCTTTTCGTATGTTTTCTACTTTTTCTGAATACACTGCGAGAACTTTGATTTTTATTGATTCCACCTTTAAATACCCCGTGAGGGCGAAAGAATACAGAATATCTGACTTGAGAACTAGGGGGGGGGGGAACGTCCGTTTAGTTAAGAAATCATTTAAAAGGGAAACCATTTGTCCGGTAAACAAACCCGCCGAGTAACTTTGCTCGATTAGAACAGACGAATTAACTGACCTCTCAAATCCAAAATTTCGAAAACCCAGCATAAAAAGCTTTCGCGTGGCACAGTTCATACCGCCACCGCCTTCAGATCTAAAAAGCGTATCTTCGTTGAGCGTATAAGGAGTTTAGCTGCTGAGCCTCCTTCAGAAAACAAATACAGATTTTCCGTTAGCAGTTTTAGCCTTATGGTCAGTTTTGTGAGTGACAAAGAGGATAAGATTAGTCGTGAAAACGAAGTCGGCCGACGATTAGTACCGTACCACCCATGAGTCCGCTCAGCGCTCGTCCCACGAACAGCATTTCTGGACTCTTGGCTTCCACGGACAATCCCATCAGCCCAGCCGACGCCATACCGAGGCTAGCGATGACCAGCAGCAGGAACTTCCTGACCTCAGGAGAGGAGAAAACTGTCAATGAAGAACTGCTTTCGTGGATTAAATCGCTAAGGTTCTGCGACTTGGGATTGCACGTCGAAACTTTGTACGCAAATATACGTTTGGGTCTGTTCACACAGCAAACTTCCTCTTCAGTCAGTCTAGTTCCCCTCTTCCTCCATTCTCTTCCCCGTGAAGTGTTCTTGTCTGCAGATACGGATGTGTCTGTGTCTGTGTCTGTGTCTGTGTCTGTGTCTGTGTCTGTGTCTGTGTCTGTGTCTGTGTCTGTGTCTGTAGATGTGTCTGTATGTCTGTGAATAAATCTGTGGATGTGGATGTGCATTTGTTCGCGAGGGTCTCTGGATGTATTTATGGATGGGGACGTGTCTGTGGATGTGGCTATGTCTGTGAGTCTGTCTGCGGATAAGGATGATTATGTGAATGTGTGCACGTGCACGTATCAGAGTGTGTTTGGATGTTCATCCCTCCCTCCATCCACTCATCTGTTTTTTATATACTGGTTTCGCCTTCTAGCCATTCAGCCTCTAATCGATCAACCCACTGACACATTTATGACATGTCATGCAGAAGTTGCTTCCCCGTTCACACACGCATACACACAGACGCAGATGTGCAAGGCAAAAGCTCTGCGAGCAGTTGGTGTGGCGTGTACCTGCCTATGGCGTCAGCAACAGTCTGAGTCAGCAGGGATCCGATACATGACCCCAGCGGCACAAGCGCCGACAGCAATGCGTAGAGCGACGTCAGAGTATTATTTGACAGGGGATCCTGACCACGTGATGTGACGGTCTCGTTC
Source organism: Lanistes nyassanus (assembly GCA_004794575.1). NCBI lineage: Eukaryota > Metazoa > Mollusca > Gastropoda > Architaenioglossa > Ampullariidae > Lanistes > Lanistes nyassanus. Next base: position 83,305 of record SMGT01013942.1, on the reverse strand, counting down.
ATGAACTCAATTATAAACTGCCAGTTCAGTTTTAAAACAAAAAAACGTTACTTTTTGTTGTAGACCTTATGAAGTACTTGTGGCTAACCTAAGATAAAGAACATCGTCACAAAGTACACTCTAAGTATTTTAACACCAATTACATGCACAAAATGTCAAAGAAGGTTCAGAGTATGTGTTGGGTGTGTAAGCAGTATGTAAGATGCGTGGCATATGTGTTCTAGATAAATGTAAAATGCGTCTTGTTTCGGTAACAATATGTGTTCTAACTTGAACACTTCTTGTTAACAGTGTAGTAATCACAGTCATCGCTAAGTTCATTAACGACTGTCACATCTCTCGATCCAAACCTTCTAGTTCAGGTTATGACGTACACTATCATTGTCCTTCTATAAATAAACCATTTACAAACACTGGCATAAAGCCTGTTTTCCACAGACTAAAACAGTAAGGTTGTAAAAGCGTCTGAACGATCTTGAACAAAACCTTAAATTAATTTCATGGCAAAATCGATTATTCACAGATTTTCTGAAACCCTTTATTTCCTCTCTCCTCACCCAGTGTGTCAGCTCTCAAAAAAGAAAATTTGGGAAGAATTTCTGACACCACGGACCTCTAAACACTGGATTTCGTCAACTGGGTTTTCCCAGCAGTTCTGCTTAGCAGGTTGGAAGTAGGCCACGCAGTCAGCTCGTGGTATTTGTCTCTTCCGGTGTTTGTCCACATCTTTTTCTGCTGCTAGTTTTTCTTTAAGGAGTGACGAAGAAAAATAAAAAGGTCTTTATGGGTATTGTTACTGTTACTGTTTTTCAGCATCAACGTTAGAGCTCCAGTTGGCCCGCTCTATGCCTTGTATTTTGTGTTTGCATTTGATAGGGAATTTTTTGTTGTTGAAAACTTCAATAACCGTTTTATTCAGGAATGGGTTCCAATGATTGGTTATAAAAGCTGAGAACACCTATCTTTCTATCTTTTCAGACCAGCTTGCAACTTACAAGGTATCCACAGTATTGTCTCAGAGTTGTGCATCATCAAGTGCACGAGAGTTTTTCAAGTCTGCGTCAAAGTGCCGAAAGCAGAGATCTTTACTTTCTCTGAGTTAAAGCTGATGTCGCATCGGTTGATAGCTCGAATCAATGAATCCCTGATCTCCAGTTATCCTGTTCTTGAATGGTTCACGCCTTCTTTTGGAAGTTTTACAAAAGATAGCCCTTTACGCGTAGCTGAAGTGGTGTGACAGCCGACAATACAACAATTTCTCCATTGGGATGTTTTTCTTTATCTTTAGCTCGCTTGAATCACCATCGCGATAGTTGCTAACACATCGACCGGAACTGGTGAATACCTCTACTGGCAAGTTGACCCATATTCTAACCGCCACGACCCCAAGACAAAAATCCAGTGTTTATAAGTTCGTGCTGACACGGAAACCTGCTGAAATATTCGCTTCCGAAAGTCACAGTGTTAAAGTATTTTGTTAAAGTTCATAAAAAGTTACGTACTGAGCCCAGCTACATCTAACGATACAGACTCAACAGTTTCGGGGCGTCACCCCTTCGTCAGGACCCTTTGTTTTGTTCAGCAGAGTCGGAGCATGTGACCGGAGCGTCGTTCAGCCTTCTCACCTCTTTAGGAGAGTTAAGGGCCGAGCCACACACCCCGCAGGCGACCTGTCCCAGCATGGTGCACACGACCGTGGCCACCAGCGGCCAGGTAGCCGTAAACTTCTCTTCCTTCCCAGCTGGGCCATTGTAATTCTTCTGCTGCACGACAAATGCACCTGACCACTAGGGAATCCTGGGTATCTTCTGTGAGTGATGATGATGATGATGATGATGATGATGATGATGATGATGATGATGATGATGATGATGATGATGATGATGGTGGTGGTGGTGGTGGTGGTGGTGGTGGTGGTGGTGGTGGTGGTGGTGGTGGTACGAGCAAGTGAACGAGTAGACGAGCAAGTGAACATCTCCACACCCAAAGGCGTGATCACAACGCTGCAGGAAAAGGGGCAGCATTTAAATTTTATAAACTCTTTTCTTGTAAAAACGAAAGTGTATTGACCAAAGTAGTGAACTTTGTTAAAATACTTAGTAGAGTGCACTAATGAACAGATGAAAAGGTGCCCACATTTTTGCGTGTGGGTACGTCTGCGTGCGTGATTAAGCATGTTGTTTGTGTGTATATTAACCACTGAGTTTATTTATATCAATATATGTATATTCTAATGTCAGGTGAAATACGCTTGACACACGTTCTTTGACATTTTCTCTGAATACCTCCTGAGGGTAAAAGAATAAAGAAACTTGAACTTTGAACTTTGGAGATACACGATATGCATCACGATGGACACTGTAACAACTAACGGAACAGTCAAGACAACTACAACAACATGTTTAACAAACACGCTGTGCTACTTGCAAAACCTAATGTTTATGTCACTGTTGTACAGGCATGTGCACGTTTCAAACTGCTGTCATCTTTCCCTCTATTCTGAAAACGTTCTGCTTCTAGTTATCACAGGTGTAACTTAATCTTTCTCTCCTGTAATTATTTTCTCTGCATAAGGACACGTTGAAATGGCATTGAACCGAACGATCAAATACAAACAATACAAATGAAATATTGATTAGTATGAACATATGTTGACAGAATCTGTCTGTGACACTTACCCCAGGCTTATCTGAAGGCATTGTTTAGCATGGAACTGATGTTTAGAAACCTTTCTCGCCAACGGCCCGTTCCGATGTGGCGTGGTGGCCCGCATCTAGTGCGGAACAGTAGATGCACACTGGCTGGCGACTGGCCCTCAGCCTGTGAAGCGCAGGGTCAGAAACAGGGATTTGATGAACGTGATCTCATTTCCTCCCCCTTACCGATTTCTGCCCCCTCCCCCATAAGCTAATTTTCCCTCTCCTGTGTACATTTGTGCATGTGTGCGTGCGTATAAGTCTTGAGCGTGAGCATATAGAACGTAGACACGTACATACCTCTGCCCGCAAGTAGTCTTATTCGTATGTTTGTTTCGGTTTTTTACAAATAGATCAACAACTTCCAGCTTCGTATCGTATCGATTGTCATCGCTATCTTTACAAAGTAACGTTGTTACAGATAAAACTCAGCGCTTGGTGCTCTGGAGATAAAAACGCGGGTCTGCGCCAAACTCGTGCACCTTAATTATTCGTCTGCACATCACGACCTTGCTTGCACTGCTTAGTACAAACATCATAATCCCTTGCTCAGCATGATGGTGCACGCTCAGGATAGAATCGGGTAGCTGTCGTGTAACCTTGATTTTTTTTCCCCCAAAAGAGGATTCTTCCTTTACCTGACTCATATTCCCTGTCATCCGAAATGTCCGTTTATTCAAAAAGAGAAACAGGCAGATATCACATAAGCGGAATGAAGGCAAATGTTTCATTACCGATGTGGCGAACGATTTGAATATATAAAGCAGAGCTATTGTCGTCCCTTGGAATCGTACTTTTTATTTTAACGCGTCGTTAAGAGGACGACA
>SMGT01013942.1:53266-72141 GCA_004794575.1 Lanistes nyassanus | reverse complement strand
CACTTTCCCCACAGTCTTGTTTCTAAATCTGTTGCTGTTATTATTCTAACTGCATTCCTTCAAGTTTTCTAAACAAGGCAACAGCACAGCTATTTTAAGTAACGTAAATGTTTCTGTGGCGCCGTCTTTAGCGAGAACCTGTCGAGAAAGGTTTGTTAGAGAAGTCCTTTGCCAGACAGCTGGATGACCAAAACTGCCCGACAGAACTTCTCCATCCTTTGGTCTCGAAGGTGAGCTTGACTGGTGGCTGCTGATACAGAGCTTTCGCTGCTGCCACAGCTTCCACTGATTCCGCTTTGCATATTCTAACATCTTTTCGGGTCCGTATTTAAAAAATCCCCAAAAGGGCTTTTACCCTCTTTTACCCTCTGTCGTTCACGTGACCATTGATGTTCACACTCCATACTGCGTTTCGGCAGCAAGGATACAGGGCTTGATGACAGAAGGTTTACAGAAGGTATAATTTATTCTAGTATCCCTAAAGTTTATGACACTTGTGTCCAAGCACTGCCCAAGAAAAAATAAAAGTATGCAATATGCTGACGTAAAAATAAAAAATATTAGTTATTTTTTCAAACAGCCATATGCTTAAGAAACATGACGCATTGATATTTAAATGCTGTTAACAAACGCCTAACCCTCTGATTCTAAACAACACTTTTCGCCTTATTAAGCTTTAGATTTAACACAGGTTTTGGAGATTTGACCTATTTTAGCAGACATTTTTTCCGATAAGGGAAAGTATGCAGTGACTTTAAGAGGTAAGTAGTCTTTCGCAAGTTTCATGGGGATACAGGCATGTAAGGATGGCGGGATTTTTAAGATAAACGGGGTAGGCAAGTTTTCATGTCAACTTTAGTTTGTTTTATGTCGTTGTTTAAGACCTTTCTTAGCGAAAAAGACTCTCTGTGTAGAGTCTAAGGATTTCCTTATTCATTTCGGCTGTGGTCCGTGCAACAGTGGCATTCCACTTCTTCTCTACCTCAGGGTTGAGTATTTAGAACGGGTACTTTCTTACCCTAAAAATATATGTAACACACCTGATCAAAACCTGTCATTCGAAATGAAAGGCAAACGTTATTCCGTTAACTGTTTCTCTTCCTACCCCACCCTCGTCACCCCACCCTCGTCCTAAGCACACGAGCAAGCACGTCACCCTCCCTCCCTGTCCTTCGTCTGTGCGCTTTTCTGTCTATTTCTTACCAGGTTGGTGACGTCGGCCAACGGCGGGCTGGCAGTGTGAGATTATCCCCATCCGTCATCTTGCCTGCTCGGCAACTTTCTGCATGCGACTCTTCAATCAAATCACGCTTTTCATTTCATGAAGCTTTATTTTGTGAACTTGCTGCTGCAAAACAGACAACCAGTTACATTAGCTTCTCCCAAGATGCATTTGGAAGGGGTTTTGATCAGGTGATAACACTATTGCTGCCAATTAACTATACTGACGTCTGTATCGTTGGATTTAATCAACAAGTGCCGTTATCATCCTGAGATTCAGAAAACCTTAATAATGTGACATCGTTTGACAAAAAATTTCATTCTACCGAAACGTCGTTTAAACAATTTTATGTCTGGGTTGTCTCCAGACGTGCTTGCTCATATTGTTTTTCATTTACGCTGTCATGTTTTCCGCCTTAATGTTATGATCGTTATACTTCCTGAAGGTGTGATCTGCTGTTGTGAGGATTTTTTTTTCTGGGGGTAAGGGTGTAACTCTCTTGTGCGTTGGGCTGCTTAACCGCTGAAGGGTAATGCAGTTACTGTTACCCCTGCTGTTCACTTGTGCTAATCTTTCTATGCCTGTTTGCTCTCTGGTCAAACCACTGTTCTGCTGATAATGTTTCTACAGCTAACGCAAAAAGCGATGGAACTGAACGGAAGGCGTGGTGCTTTTTTCCTTTCCGATGCGTGCAATAGATATATATATATATATTTCTTCCATTTTCTTTATTTGGTTTGGTCTATTAATAAGCCGCATATATAAAAAACACCAGTACTTTCTAAATTAGTAGCAATGCATGATGACGCTCGAATATATACCAATAGTACGGCGCAGATAATAACACATATAATACCTTTAATACTTATATATTAAAATGTGAGCCTGTATTATTGATCTTAGAATGACCGCTATGTTTTGATTCTCATGGTGGTGGTGGTGGTGGTGGTGGTGGTGGTGGTGGTGGTGGTGGTGGTGGTGGTGGGGTACTGAGCGGTATGCTCCTCTAATCATGAAGAACCTGTTTCGAGCGAATCTTTTTCATGAGATTCATGGATTGCATATTTTAGTATATTATTAAATGTATATTATTTGTAATGTTTCTCAACGCTTCTATTACACGAACACAGGATCAGAACATTGTTCAAAACATGGTAAATATTTTCACACAACTGGCTCGCGCATGCACCTTCCAGTCCTCACACACGAGCAGTTGCTGCGTGTTCTTTTAATTGTTTTCCTACTCCAAGTTCCAACATCCCAAAGATAACAAAGACACCTGATTTAAAATGAAAGGACGTCCCTCTGCGTGTTCAAAATACGAGCCGTCCTGGTACCTTCAGTACTTGCGCCGATCAAATTACAGTGGCGTCCGGTGACACAACAAGATTTTCAGGTAAAGACTCTTCACCTTAAAAAAGGACGGTTTTCCACCCCAGCGCGTGAGCTGAGTAATAAAATGATACGAGGGAAAATTAATGTGAGTGTGAAAATAAATTCTGATTCGAATCCGCCTTTCACAATGGGGTATATATATATATATAAAGTGCATAAGCAAATTTCAAAATCTCACTTAGATGCACAATAACATTTACTTAAGCAGATCTGATCGCTGGATACACAGATGCAAAGTCTCTTCAGAACTCAAAGGTGATAAGCTATATACAGGTAACTATTAACTAGCTGAGTTATAGGAATATGTCAAGTCTCTTCAGCCACATTGTGACAAATCATAAGCAAACAACCGATTCATCAAAGCTAGCTACGACAATGTTGTGTCTCTTTCAAATAAAATAACAAACAACGCATTAGAAAGTAGACCAAATAACTAACCGCCGAATCCAAAGACACACAACCAAAGAAACAACGTCTGGCAGCTTGAGTCTCGGGTCAAGAGCTGGATTGAAAGATTATAAAGTTTCAGCGGTCCCTGCTAGGGAAAAAAATACCGCTCATAGAGAACGTTCCTCAGATTGTTTTTTTTTTTTTTTTGGTTGGTGTTCACAAGTCACATGTACTCTCTCGCTATCGACACTAGCTCAGTCATCCAATATATATCTCAGGCTGGTCTCATTCTCACTTTGCTGTCATATCGCACCGACTCATGTGCACACGTGATGGGTATATTTAAATATATCCCTGAAAGACCCTTTTCAGAATAGCTGGTGGGGCGCGTTTTACGTCTTCTTGGTTGGAGGCCTTGCCAGGGGCAACTGAACGACATGATTGTATTACACACAGGGTCGACTCGCACCGTTCCACACAGGGTCACAACGTTCGCGCAGAACGGGCGCGCCTTTCATTCCTAAACGCTCATGACACTATTCTAGACAGGAAAAAAGAAGCGCACATGAGCACGATGTATACAAATATACACACATATAACACATTATGTCCACACAGGACTACGGAGATGCGACACAGATAATTTAAATCACCGTTACAACACGAGAATACGTGATGCCCACACAGGACTAAAAAGATGACAGTCTCTTTCCACTGTCTTCTGACTCACAGCTACCTCCTTGCCCGTCCTCTACTCTCTCTCTCTCTTTCTCTTTGTTCTCCTCCCCCTAATTCCTTTTCGCTTTCGCCTCACGCACCGACACACACACACACAGTCACTATTCTGCGCGTGACCTCCTGCTTTTTTTCAATCCATGGATCTTGCAGTTTGTTTGTCCGCAACATAGCGCTGTTAACTTCCTATTTCCTTATGCATGGAAAGACAACACAACTGATAGGAACTAACGCTCACACATAGGGCGTATGGGGGTTAGGCACAGACAAGGAGTGATTGTGACAAATACAGAAGGGGGAAAGACAATGTGAGAAAGCTGGAGACTTGGTGGAGAGGACAAGAAGAAACATATAAGCATCCTGCAGTTAATAGCAGTTAATATTTAAGCATATGACAACACGAATCAAACCAGTCCATGCTATTGCCTTAACTGAAGAGAACTTTTAAAAAATTAAATGCTTTTTATAAAATACTCTCTTTTCAATAAATGATGTGGTTAAACATAGTATTAAAGTACAACTTGCAAACATTAAAAAATGTTGAACACTCCAATGATAGCCATAATTCCGTGGTCATTTGCCTGAGTGCCAATTTTCCCTGCTCCAGAAGGATGGAAGTTTGAAGTGCCAAGAACCACAGAAGAGGTCTTTCAGAACTTCCGGGCCTCTGATAGCTACGATCACGTGTACCTTGGCTGGAATGGTCACCACTGGGATATGCAAATCAGCCCTGAACTCGCCCCAGAACGTAAGCAGCGTGTTAAATCGATGTTATTATCAGAAGGACATCAGCGGCGTGGATACCAAAGCAGATAATCATTAAGAAAAGAAGACGGGCCAGGGTTTGAGGTTGTGGCGTAAGACTGTGACTAGAAAAATGATTCTGGGAAGGTTATTATCATTAGCAACGGACAGATTCATCCCTATTGGCGATAACATGTGTAAGAATTTTACAGATCACTTTAATAGGAGATGCCCTGTTACCAAATCAGTTTTGGTTGTTTAAACTTCAAATGTCCGTTCTCACACTGCTTGAAGTCTTCCATTTGTGCGGAATATCCTCACTTCTCACGTACGCAGAGCTGGTTTTTAAACCAAGAACACGTTTTAATAATTTAAATTCACCTGATCTGGTATCTGGGACAGTTTATAAAGGACTTCATGAATGAGACAGCCATCTCACGAGGCCAAGACCCTTTGCCTCACGAACGTGTGACGTCACTCTATGCCTTACTGTCTGCCATTTTGGCTCTTGGATCATGCGTGGGGTCACTGCTGACACAGAAAGTTGCTGATACCATTGGCAGGTACTGCATGGCTAAGAATGGTACCACAGCAATTGTTCGATTTTTTAAAAAATCTTACACTTACTGATGTCTTTCGCATTTCTTACACTTAGTGTCTGTCTGTCCTGAGTGTCTGTCTGTCCACATCACATAACATCGTTAGTAAGCATTGTTCCCCTTAATCTGTTACAAATGCATAAACTTTAGTGGCTTGACCGACTGAATAAAAAGTGTGAGCCTCACAATGTTGAATTCAGTCAGATATAATCCACGATTCCAATTCTCAGAGTATATTAGTGCTTTCACCTTGACCCATGCAAGAATAAAGGTAAGGACCTCCAAGACCAGACTGCCAGAAACCCTTGTACCCCCCCCCTCTATATCACCTCTCCAACCCCTCTATATCACCTCTCCCCCCCCCCACCGTCAGCCAGACACAAAATGACATCATTAAGGTTGACCTTAACTATTAGCCACGACCAATGGTTTGCGACAACATTACCAAGAAACTTCGTTGGTGTCAGTTGTCGAGGGATGTTGTGGAGATTTGTCAATACCCTAAGCACAGGCTTCAGAAACGAAACAAAGATTAGCTGGCGTTTACTCTAAATATTTTTCTAACGTGTGTAGTTGTTTCATTCCATCTATAAATGTACTCACTGTGACGTCACACAGGAAGTTGCTGCTTCTGGTCATCGCTCTCCTCGGTCTGGTGTCGGCTCTGCTCATGGGACTGTCCGTGGAGGCGAAAAGTCCCGAGATGATGTTTGTAGGGCGAGCTCTTAGCGGCATAACTCTAGGTACCACACAGTTAGTGCCAGAACTTACTCCAAAATTCGAAAACAGTAGTATGGTCTGGTTTACAACACAGGTTAATACAGCAAGCATGTGGATGCATTCAGTACAGCTTGAACTCTTCTTTAAAAAAGGAATTTAATGTTAATTGTATTCGCTAATCTATTTCTCAGGGTATATTTTCAAGTGGTTGTGGGGGGTTTTTTGCCTTATGGGAGTAGCGAGTAAATAAATGCATTTACGCATTCATGCGATACAGCCTGCGAGTGTGGAGCTTCACAATATTTTTGCTTTTTGTAACTTGGAGGCCATAGGGATTTCTTTCTGTTTAGGGGGCATTTTAAAATCTCTTTAACTGACGAAACCCAATGAAAGATATTAAAACCGTCAGCATAATTGTACATCCTTGTCGTACCACTGCAATGGTTTTTTCTTATTACAGGTTTCTCAACAAGCCTGCCGCCATTTTTCATCGCAGAAGTCTTACCTCGCCACCTGGTGGGTCCAGTCCTGATTGGCAGTCAGATGTGCAGCATGTCTGGGACGTTGGCCATCGCTGTGCTCAGCTTTGACGAGATCTTTGCCACGCCCCAGCTGTGGCCTGCTATACTTGGTGAGCTGATCAGAGATGCGTGTACATGGAAGTTCCGACAGACGTCATTATCGGCATTTCTGCTGATCACGAAAGAATCCTATCCAAGAACGAGTGATTACCCTTGCTATGTTTGTTTATTATTATTTTTCGAAGTGTCTGTTTCTGTGGGGTTTGCGATTGTTGCCGTTTGAGCATATAATATGTCACAAAACACACGAGAGAAGGCAGTGAGAAATACAGCTGGCACTCTGCAGCTGCAAGATGTTTAACTGTATTATGAAGCTACTGAAATTGTTTGTTATAAAAATCGGATGAACGGATGGATTGGTGAGTGGGTGGATGGATGCGTGGATTCGTGGAAGTATAGGATTACGGGCAGGGTACGGATGCGTCGATGATGAAGAGAAAGGGATCAATGCATACAGAAGTGAATGCAAAAAACAATTTGAATTTCAGGTGTTCACGGTGTTGTGTCTGTACTGCAGCTGGTTCTCCTGCCCTGGGTTGTACAGAGCCCGTCCTTTCTGCTGCTGTCCAAACACAACGAGAAGGCTGCTCTTGGCGGTGAGACTAAGCGAAATGCCGAGCAGAATTCGTTCTAAGCGACACCTAGCGGCAGGCGCGTAAGACGTGTGTCGCGTGCCCAGAACAAGAGCACAACAGTTGTCATGTGTTAGCCTGGCATGGGTCATTTTCTCCAGAGTAAATCTGTTCCTCTTTAGCGTCATGTGTACTTGCATTTTCGACACTGTGATAAATGTCTTTCCCAAGTGTGCTTGGGGTGATGGTTTCTCCAGCAGCAGGGAAATTGGCTGGATTTTGTCTGTTTAATAGTTTCCGTGTTTATTTTATTGTGGTTCTTGATCAGTTATTCGGTAACGATGATCTAGGCTGGACCTGCCTCCTTCCACGACCGGCTTTCTTTCTGGCGATCTGACAATATACTATTGACGATTCGATATAATATTATCCTCAGGAATACACACGATGAAATATTAACTGATCTGATTCCATTGTAAGTTTTTTCTTTTGTTTTTTACCAACTTATCTCCAGACGCCATATTTTCGTGCATAGTTGTATTTTGATGACATCAGTCACTGCTCCTACAACTACAGACTTTGAAACAGCTCACCCAGAACACGGTGACATAATCTTTGTGCAGCTCTGCAAAAGCTACGAGGAACAAGTGATGTGCACGAAGAAATGTCAGAACTGAGAAAGCTTGCTTCTTCAAAAGACAAAAAGACAAGGGTAAACCTATTTCCAAATTTTCGTTTTCCAGAGTTGCCTTGAAAAGTAAACCATTTTGGTTCTGAAAGAATATGACACTTATGTAGTGGAATATTTCCCTGTCTTGCTGCCTGGTGAACACTGCGCAAAAGATACATTTTACTTAAGAGAAACACCCGTGTCTATCACTTCAATGTTAAAGTTTGGCATTAGGCGAGATGCACCCACGTTTTCCTAGTCCCGCAATGGGGCATTTTAGCGCAGTGAGTTATCATGGACCTGCGTGTAAACCTACATTGTCAAAGAAACATTTTTACCTCTTAATATTACTAAAGCTCAAATAAACAGGACGTTCTAGATAAATGTTAAGAATTCTCTTAGCATGACTGAATGTTGGCCAGTGACTTGATAACGGTCTCAACCAAAAGTTTCGTTAATAATTAGATTCTCGGTGAGAAATAATGCAACTGTTCACTGTGTTTTGTTGTGTCGGTGTTGCCATGTCCGTGTACAGCTGACAGTCATACAGCTACTAAGGGATCCATCACATTTAAGGGCTTGCATTGTCATAATTGGAGGATTCATCTGCTGGTTCTTCACTGGTGTCGTCGTTGTAAGTAGCTTCTCATTCATTCATTTCTTTGTTTCTTCCATCCTTCGTTTTTCTTCCTTTGGGAGTAGTATTTGAGGCTTTACACGCAAAATCTAAAGATATAGTTGTAATTTTTTTCGTAAAGTGCAAAAATGATGATGAGTATTAAAACATTGATATTGCAATTGTGGGAGAGGTGGGGTTGCCAGACTCGTAAAAAACTTACCTTTTCTTTTTCAAGCAAAAGAGTCAGCCAGCTTTTGCCACATTTATTAAACTAAATACACCACACACATCTCACACACACACACACACCAACTGCATGGCTCCTTTTTGTCTCAGGTAGTGTTTTACTCTGTGATTCTTCTGAAATCTGCGGGACTGAGTTTGCGCATTTCGAGATACATGTCGTCTGCTACTATAGTAATGGGAATCATCGTGGCTCTAGTTCTTGTCTTCTTCATCCCACGCCTGAGGCGCCGTCGGCTGATGTTGGGCGGTCTGGCTGGAATGTTTGTGTCGGAGGGTGTCCTCACCTTGGCACTGATCTTCAAGGTACGTCAACGGTGTACCGCAGTCCAGGTATTTCTACTTTAAACTGATCAAATGCGATTGGCGCCCTGGGAACCACTCGGCGAGAACAATGCGTTTACACGAAGAGGAAACGCAGCGATACAATGCTGGTAATAATAATAAAAGAGTATTTATAAGGCGCCAAATCGTCTAAGGTCATTCAAGGATCACACATTCGCCCCCACGCGCACACAGAACCCATAAATGCCGAAAATGGGAGCATGACAAATGATAGTAGATTTACTGGTTTAAAATAGTCTCAGAATGTATTTTTTTAAACTATGCATGTCTTCCTAACTGTCGTCAGGACCGGGTAGAGTGGCTTCAATATCTTGGCATCGTGTGCGTCCCTTTGATTGCCATGTCACACTCAGCTGGACCAGGTGTGTCAGTTGTACTTTCCTAGACTCCCTCCCCCTTCCTTCTTCTCGCCGTCCTTCTCACTCACTCACTCACTCACTCACTCACTCACTCACTCACTCACTCACTCACTCACTCACTCACTCACTCACTCACTCACTCACTCACTCACTCACTCACTCACTCACTCAAAGAAAAGAAAAAAAGAAAAACATAGTCATGCATAGCATGTATAAATATGTCCATGCAGTTTTCACAATACATACGTCGGAATAAGAGATGATATTGTTCATGACATCAAAGCACATCATTCATTCCCGTCACAAGATCCTTGTTACAATCTTCCTCAAACTCTGAGGGACTGCTTCTACTGCCATTGTTCAAATTCTAAGTGACGTTATTGTCCTAAGTAATTATCCTTTTTTTCCTGTTTTGCAATCTCTGTTACTGACGTCAGTGTCTGTGTTTGCAGCATCTCTGCCCTGGATCATGCTGCCAGAACTGTTTGCTCCGGAGGCGAGAGGCGCTGCCTCTTCTGTTGGGGTCACGACCTTTTACCTGTCATTTTTTGTGGTCGGATACGCTTTTCCGCCGATGCAGGTTCGTAACAATGGGTTCCACTAAGGTTGGAGAAGCAGAACCCACATCTGAGCCGTTTAAAAAATGACCTTTACTCGGACACACCTGACACACTTTATGTGTGAGGCGGTGCATAATTACGACAAATACAAGCGACCGGTGGCTTGGCGGTAGAGTCAAAGAGAAAGAGAGAAAGAAGGGGGTGGTAAGTGGAGGGTCAGAAAAACATCCGTGTTGTTGTGTCTTTTTAATTTCCTTGCTGGTTATTACTATGTATTATGCTATGATTACAGTAACTATACAGCAAATGTTCTCGGCAGGAGGCTATGGGACCTTACTGCATCCTTCCTTTCATGGGAATGTCAGCCGCATTCTTTGTGTTTTTCTTCTTTCTTCAACCTGAGACGCTGGAAAGCTTAGCGAAAAAAGCAGCAGTAGAGATTGTAGTGGAGCCTGCTGAAGAGAAGGTAAAACGTGTACAATTGTTGTGAGCCTGCTCAGGTGTGCATCTAGCGAAAATGCAATTATTTTCACAGTAAATTACTTTTTAATGTAAATTTTAAATGTGTTACTTTCCTGCCTCTTATTTCTATTTTTTATTTTGGGTCGGGTCGGATGGGGTCGGGTTTGTGTTGTGTTGTGTTGTGTTTTGTTGCGTTGCGTTGTGTTGTGTTGTACTTTTTTGTTTTGTGTTGTGCTGTTTAGTTTTGCTCTGTTTTGTTTTACTTTGGAAGGGTCACCTGTTCCTAACTTGCTCGTATTGAAGACGTTTCCTAAGCTTTTTTAAGCATCAAAAATATTTTTCGAAAAAATACAGTAAGGGATAGTTTCCTGTTTCCAGTGCCGTTTATTGCTGACACCATATATACAATTAAAGCAATAAACGAATATGTCATTTTTGTTCGAGCACAAGGTACAAGATGTGTTTCACTTCTGTGTGTTTCAGACATCCTTATAACACAAGGACATCTCTGTTCAACATCAACAACGCCAGTCACGTCGTTAAGTGACGCCGTGTTGCCGTCTGCTCTCCTGTTGTGTCTCTACCACTGACAATGCGCATCTGCACACAGCTTCCCCCTTTTGGCTCTTGGTTTTCTCGCGTCATAATATCTATTACTCTTTACGCTTAGCTCTATACACGCCATCATACATGACACATCATGCACATCGCTATACGTCACGTTTAATATATTACCATAATATATCAACATACGTTACAATATCATATACATATACATCCTCATTTGTGACACATCGTTTATACAGTCATTTAGAATATTTAACTTACGCTTTATCTCTGGCGTTTTCTACTAATACACAAAAACCTAGATGAAAATCTCCGAGCATCAAAGCCTGACATACATTTTTTCCAAATGTCATGCATCATGTTTACTAACAGCCAAACGTTTTATACTCGCAGAGAAATGTGTCAGTATAAGTAAACAAAAGTTGAGACTAATCACTACCTTAAGAAAAACTCCAAGAGCTGTTATTATTACATGTATATGCGATCTGAATACTTTACAGTGAACACTCTTTTCTCACTTTATGACAGATGTTGTATAGTGCTGTTATGTTATACACTGCTTTTATTATACTCTGTTATCACGATATGCACTACAGACTGTCATTAGTGGGCAAGAGTATTTCACGCTATTAGATTTTGTCTAAAATGTTTTACTGAAAAGTACTGCACAGGCTTTTATTATGGTATGGCCGTAAGAGACTGACTGACTGACTGACTGACTGACTGACTGACTGACTGACTGACTGACTGGCTGGCTGGCTGGCTGGCTGGCTGGCTGGCTGGCTGGCTGGCTGGCTGGCTGGCTGGGCCCATGGCTCGTTTCAAGGGATAACGAGACACAAAGACCTTGCTAGGCAATCACTCGTCAGACACACATAAGCGAAAACATTGCTGCAGCAGACAGATAATACCTCTGGGTTGCATAAGCATCAGACATTTGCACCTCGAAAGCTTCATAGATAATGTTATCTACATCTTGGCCGCCATTCTAACCCCATTTTCTGCCTTGTCCTCAGTTCTCTCTCTTTCTGCTCTCTGCCAACACCAGACAAGTGTCTGTATGTAATTCTTTCTTTTTGTTTTGTTTTGTGTGTTTCCTTTTGTGTCCTTCTTGTCCTGAGTACTGCCCCGAAACATCGACTGTGTGTGTTTTAGTCCGAACCTGGTGCAGACAATTTGTTGTTCCTGCTTAGCTACATTCTTTGTTACGTGTTCGCTACTGACGGAAACTTTGTGTATTTCTGGAAGATAATCCAGTATAACGTGTCAGTTTAATTGAATGGCATGAGTGCATTAAGAGATCCTTCTCAATGCCCTTTTACTGACAAAACAAGCCTGTCTCTGGAGGTCTTCATGCAACGTTAAGGGAGATAAACGTTGACAAGTGAAGGGAAGAAACGATTCTTTTATAGTCTCCCTTGACCCCTTTTCTCAAATTCGGTCCGTGTGCAGAAATTTCGCACTGACACAAAGAAAGAAAGAAACAAACAAACAAAGAAAAAACGCCTGAGATTATGATGAATGAAACCAGCACAGCTAAGAGTTAGAATTCTTTTTATGAGATGGCAGAATTACTAGGATTATTAAGCACAACTGTGAAGGCTCTAGCAGGAAGTGACGTCTCCAAAGGTGGCGTAAATGTAATCACGCTTGAACAGCCGGTAATCTATGCCTGCCCTACAGGGCTTTCATCCAGCTAGAGTGATCTTCCCTTTAAAACAATAACAACGGCCACAAATTTTCCTGATGAAGGGGTAATCCCCAGGGACGCTGATGCTGTTTTTGGCAACTTGATCTCTGTTAAGTTCTTTGTTGTCACCTTACGTTTGGCAGTCGTATGTTTTCACTAAAAACAGTGTGAAAACTGAAAGCAGGATCCGACTGCCTGTGATTATGTTCCAGGGTAATGTCGCCCAGTGATCTCCCTTTTGCCTTCAAAGACTGCGGGGTTGAAGATTTGGAAGAGGATAGGGACGTAAGCAGCACTTAATTTTACACGGGAACAAATTCTTTATGTCACTTCCGGCCACTCCTATTCCCTTGTGACCCAGCTTACGCCAAGATGTTTATTGATAGTTTGAAACTATGGGCCGACAACTTCAAGTTGTCGGTAAATAAATAATCTGACACCAGTCTCTCCCTCTCCACTCCGTCACTACGGGCAGTACCTTAACTTACTGGACTCGACTTCTCTAGAATTACTGAACAAACTTTTATGGTGATCTCGTAAATGTAGATTTAATTGAGCAATCGTCATTAAAACCTTTACTGCCTCAGGTCAATGGTTTCTACACCAAAGGGTGTATAACAATATGACGAAGAGAGGTGTCACGGCATCAAATGTATAACAATATGACGAGGTTATTGTCCTGGCCGGGCTCACGGCATCAAATGTATAACAATATGACGACGTCAAGGCACCACCAATGTAGCGTTGTGTAGAGCGAGTCCTCGGGACGGGTCATCGGCACCAATCTAAATGTAATATTATGTCCTCCTGAATGGTCACGACACCACGAATGTAGAGTCATGCAGGCGTCCCGGCATCAGAAAGCAAATGTACCATTGTCGTGATACCAGCAAACACGAGATGACATGTTCGTCTCAGTCACCCGTACATCCGTCGCCGAGAGAACACCAGCACTTCGTCGCAGTTCAATCCTTTTATTTCACATCCTCTACATCCATCCCCAGTCCCGGTACAAAAAGCCAAGACGAACCACCGAGCTTTACAAACTCAGTTGATATCCATAGTTCTCAGACTATCCTGCTTCATCAGTCTGTCTACCACCCTCCCTCTATTAATTTCCCACTAGGGTTTATATACCTATGTATTCACTGTTAACTTCCCACGCTCTGTGTGTGCAGATGTGCGTGTGATTGGACAGTGCATGTGGGGGAACTACAGCTTCTATGTTTATAGTTGGCTGAGTGCATTGCAGGTCAATTCCCCGCCCTGTAAAATATCCCATGTCCTCTCCTAAACTGTACTATATGCCCCTCACTAACCTACTACCTACGGCTGGTACGCATATTGTTACAGGTGACGACGCTATGAAATAATGTGAATAACTAGAGAAATCTACCGAGGGAAAAGATTCTCATACTCTGACACGCCCGCTCAGTCTCACACAGGCAAAACACTTCTTGCTCAAGAGCCCCCACCCTCGTAAAAGACACAACTGCAGCGAACCGTTCTTCAACATATAGTTCATACACTGACTCGACAACATCAAATATATCTACAGATTATTTACAGAGAATCACCGTGCTCGTGTCTAGGGTATGACGCTGCCTGATTACGTCATACCATGCGGTATCAGACAAAGAAGATAATCAAACTAAAGCCAGAGGGGAAATCAAACTGCAAAACGGCCTATGATCCCGCTCTATACACAGATACAATAAGTGACCGACAACAGAGCACCTACTCTTGTCACTACTAAACAACTGCTTTACCGCAATACACAGCTCTAAAGCTGTACAACGACCCAACCACGAAGTTTGTGACAACGCAGCGACAAGCACTTCCCTCTAACTCCTCTTGGCGTCCACCCGGCCACTAGCTTATGACGTCTCCTGTCCCCGGCAGGATAAAACCACCTATCCTAAATCAACCCGAGTCCCAGACTCTAAGATAGTTTATGGCAAGAGCAATCCTAACCTATAAGGCACATCCAGCAGTCACTTACTCATCTGTTATGTAGGCTTGTCGGCGAAATACTTCCAGTGTATTTAGCGTGTGAACTGGAGCTACTCTTCCAACGTCCTGGCTAACATGGCGAGGGGGAGAGGTCCGTGGGTCTACACGTGTCTGCTTCTCTTGGTCTTCCTACATTAACCTCTCCTGTGTCTAGTCCGATTCTGAGTGTCCGATCTCTCACGCTTCCCCTTCATTAAGTACCGTGTGCCCTCACGCCCTGCGTTCACAGGAACCACCTTATTCTAGTTCAAACCAGTTCTGGCCAGCCTAGGTTGGGCGGAGCTATTAGCCTGGTTATGACGTACCGTCCACCTACCAGCTGTCAAGAGAGGGAGGGGCGAACAGGCTAAACTAGGAGTGATATGTGACACACTCTTCATCTTCCAACCACCATTTCTGTCTTCTCTCGCCTTCCCTTGACTTTGTCTCCTTGTGTCTCCCTTCTCTCCCCTCCCCTCCCCTCCCTTCTCCGCACCCCCACCCCCACCACCACATTCCGTTCTCTGTCACCCCTCTCCCCACTGACTCTCATATGGCATGGCTGTGGTTGAGTTGTTTAGGACTTTTTCAGAAAGGCCTTCACTGCAGGATGGGGAATGGTAGATGATCAGAAATCGATTTGCTTACATCTTTGAGTCTTTTTTCACTTTTTTCGCTCTTTGCTTCTCACAAGACACAGAAAAAAAGTCTGAGCCAGTGCACGAAAGTGCTCGTGTGTGGCTGACTTTGTCATTGTGTTCGTGCGGGTGTGTGAATGTGTATGTGTGTGTGAATGTGTATGTGTGTGTGAATGTGTATGTGTTTGAATGTGTGTGAATGTGTGTGTGTGAGTACTTGCGCGTATAGCTTTTGGCTTTTTGGCCCTTAGCAGTACACAGGCCTGCGTCTTGACCTGTCCTTCTTCGTTCTTATGATGCGACCATTATTTATCTGTAAGATAAGTTTCCTCTTCATCAACTCATCATTTAACGGCTTTGTTATCGTATGTTGTTTCAATGGGGAAAAAACTATATTATGTGCTCTTCAATAATTGCTGTTGATGAAAATGGCGATGGCGGAAGAGTTTGTGGTAATTGTATTAGTTTTGGTGGCAGGGGCCGAGGAAAAGAAGAAGGAAGAAGGTTGCATACACACAGACATTTTCTTTCTTTCTTTAACCAAACAAGAGTACCTGTCTCCTCTCACCGATGCAGCCTCTGTCGGATCACATCATTGATTGTGCAAAGATTTCTGCTCGACAGTAAACTCTCCCTTGTCTTCAGCCGTCAGCTTGAACAGAACTTGACTGTGCAGTGGTCACCATGATACAGCTGTCGGGCAGCCCACCTGCTGACAGAAATTAAGTTCTCGCGAAGACCTTTTCAGTTGTACGTCGACGTCAGTCCGTCATAATGTCGTTGTCTTTGCTCAGGAAAAAAAGGAAGCATCCTTATTTTTACATTGTCTTTATGATGGCGTTCGCCATTTTGTCGTGGCTGACTGTTAACTCCAGCTTGACCATTCAAGAAGCTTCTAGATCCCACATCAGCTTCGCGCAAGGTAGGGCAACTCTTTATTAAAAGTATTGCGACACATGTAGCTGTTCATACATTTCAAAATTTGCCACAGCATGGTTTTTTTTAGTGAAAAGGTATGCAAATTCCACGCTTCTATAGTTGCCTATACGAGATATACAGCGAGATTTTAGCGAGATTTGGGAAACTGTTGGCGTCAGTACCAGGAAGAGCTGTTTTCTCAGCTGGAAATCCTCATCGTGACGTCACCAACAGCTTGAGATTCTCGGAGAAGCCATGGGGAAGACGAACAATTAAGCGGCTTGCATTTTTTTCTTTTGGCTGAGATGAACGGGGGTTTCGATGTTGTGAAACGTTTTCGCAAAACGCATGTTCTAAATAAAGCGTTCTTCATAAGATATAAGAGTAAAACCTGTTCGTTGTATTTTTTAAATATGTATCTGTATCTGAGTACTCTTAAAGCGTGAGTGTCCACGTCTGGCCAAATAGGACGTTCATCCATTTGGTTTTTTAAAAAAATCCTTACATTTAATGACTGATCATCACAGGTTTGAAGAAACCCACTAGAACTCCAGGTAGGCAGGAATCACAACAGTTCAGTAAATCGGAGGAGCAGAAGGTAAGAAAGCCGATTTATTTAAGCTCTCTAGAGAAATTAAGATGCGTATTTCGTTCTGCACAGGTCGGGGTAATTACCTAGATTTTTTTGTACTTTGTAGTGCTACTGCGCATGTACGTGATTTTTTGTGAGGTATTGATACATTAAATGCAATCTGCAAAATATCGTGGGGGGTGGGGGGTGAAGGTGAGATGCCTGAAGGAAGAAAAATTGGATGATCACAAGCTCAGCCAGCAAAAAGTCGCCTTTTTCAGATTCCTGCATCAACGATAGAGGCAAGGTTTTCCAGGCGGCGTTCGCGCGTGCAGGCGGCGTGCGCCCACCTCAAACTCCGACGCAACTCCAGGCCGTTGCCCCTAACTCAGCGATTTCTTTTCCCGACCACGACTTCTCCTGTGGTGTTATACTGTCCCGTCCCGAAGACAGGTAAGATGCTGTTTTACTCTTTTTGTCCGCCACTCCGTCCCTCCGTCTCTCATCTGCTTCTTTTCCCTTTAGATTTATTTCTTCTCTTTTTCTTTTTTTTCTTTCTTTATTTCTTATTTACCTTTTCTTGCATTTCTTCCAGTTCTCGGAGTTCACGTGTCAGAAAATGATAATATAGGGCCTACGTTTCTATGATGTTTTCGGTATTCAAGTTTATGGTAAGGCTATTACTGTTTGCTGCAGGTTCCTCCTTCATAAGAAAAGTATTCTCCATAGCAAACAACATGAGCGCTCCGTATTCCTGGATTCAACGCTACAACAAGCGCCCCGTGAACGATTACAACACAGCCGTCATGTTTTTCTTCACAAGGTTTATTAATATGCTTACTGCATCAAGGTTTATTAATGATGGCGATATGCTAAAGCATGCATGCACATTTGCATGTATCACTATCTGTACATTTATCCTTCGATTCATCTTTTAATCCATCCATTCATCTCACCATCTATCCAAACATATTGCAGACAAGCATAGACAGACAGACAGACAAAAGGATGGATGCAATGACAGACTAACTCAGACTGAGAGGTATTTTATTTCGATGGCTTACATTACAGGATATAAATCACTCTTTTAGAATCTGGTGTCAATGCCGTTTTTATACAGCCCCAGTGACGGCGTTGATAATATAATTATGTTTTAAACGTTCCTCCCAAACTTATTCCTGACCGTTCCGTCCTGTCTGTTCTCACTTGGATACAGAGACCCATACTCCAGGCTGCTTTCTGCTTACATTGACAAGCTCTGGTCTCCGAATCCATTCTTCTGGAAAACTTTGGGCAGAAACATTATCAAGAAATTCCGACCTAATGCCAGAGGTATATCGACAGCATGTGGTCATGACGTCACATTTCCGGAAACTGTTTCCTACTTTATTCAAGGTCATCAAAAGAGAGGAGTCCTCAATCCGCATTTCACTCCTACCAACCAGTTCTGTGACGTAAGTTTCCTACTCTCATACTATTCCTGAACAGCACACGTTTTGCCAGATTAGCGGCTGGACAGGATTTCCGTGTTCCCGTTGCCTGGGTCAGAACGCACTGCAAATAAATGTTAAAGACATAATGCAGAAAATGGGGGAAAATAGTTAACTTTTGAGCTCCTTCTTCCAGCTGTGGACTTCTGAACGCCATCAGGAAAAGGAACAACATCCATCCATCCATCCATCCATCCATCCATCCATTTTAACTGACTAAAACGAGTCCGTGCAGTCAAAAAGACCATTACTTCGCATCATCTGACATTTAAATGAGAAAATAATGCGAGATGACGAATGAGTGACGCAGCTTTTCCGAGCAGGTAGGTGACGTTTTCACATCACTGCTCTTTCGATGCCTTCAGGTTTGCAACTACACCTACGACTACATCGGCAAAATGGAGACATTTGCTGAAGATGTAGCATACATCTTGTCAGCCATCAACATCACTGTATCCGACGTCAGCAACCCGGCACGGGTGTACAAGGCCGCTGACGTCGCTTTCTATGCCGTCTTTCATCGGTCAGCTCAAGTTTGTCCTACGTGTGTAGCGCAGCGCGGTGTGGCGCGGTGTGGTGGGGCCTGGTGTGGCGCGGTGTGGTGGGGCCTGGTGTGGCGCGGTGTGGTGGGGCCTGGTGTGGCCTGCTGTGGCGCGGTGTGGTGGGGCTGGTGTGGCGCGGTGTGGTGGGGCCTGGTGGGGCGCGGTGTGGTGGGGCCTGGTGTGGCGCAGTGTGGTGGGGCCTTGTGTGGCGCGGTGTGGTGGGGCCTGGTGTGGCGCGGTGTGGTGGGGCT